>KZ071515.1:225747-235984 GCA_002091845.1 Anopheles cracens | reverse complement strand
TAGTTTATGTTATTATCTTTATCGAATTTATTCAATACACCCGAACCATGCACAGGGAGGGAGGTGGTTTCGGGCTCGTAAGTACGTACGAAACGTACGTCAACTTCAAAATCTTGTTTTTTTTTGTTCCTCTTTCGTAGAAACACTTTTTTGCTTCCCCCCCTAAGACTTCTTCGAATCGATTAAGCATGGCGAAAGAGATTTGTATGTATGCAGAGCTCAGGGGGGACACGTCTCTGTCTCGCGCGCTCCTTCGCACGGTTTGCTGCTAAACCGAAAATCTGAGTGCGCTTAATTTTTCTACTGAAGGTTAGAGGGTATGTGAATAAGTTAAATTCAATTCCGAACGTGCCGACCCTCAGTTGACGACACTAACGCTCCACCAAACAACCAGCCCAGAGCAGGACAAGAGTCTAGGGGTTTTGTTTTGGCGATGAAGCGTCAAAAAATCACACACCAGCATGATTAAGAGGCCACAATTGCGGTGAGACGGACTAACACAAAGACGAGGCGAAGATTTTGGCCATCGAAACAGGATTCTGGATTGTGGCGGAGGATGGCAGAGAGGAGGGGGGAGCTAAGTACACACACCCTACCGTACTTGGGCGCACGTATCGGACGTATTCGCCACGTACCACGAATGGTTTGATAATTAATCGATATTGTCCCACTTCTTCCACATGCACACATAAGCTCATAGTTTGACCCACCCCAACATGACAACACCAACCCATAAACCATAATGGGTGTGGATCGAGAAGCCATGCAAAAAATGTGTGGCATTTTGGCACGAACGACGCGATACCCGGGGTACGTCTGCCTGAAAGGTTAGATAACCAGTTTAGTGAACCGTCGGGACATCGTCGAGACGGTATGTAAAACGCGAAACGGAAGCAGGTCAATGTTGGCGTGGCATGGACACGGCTTTAAACCCACCAGAGCAACAGTAGCAGCCGAGCATCGAGTGGGGAAGTTCATTATTCGCGATAAGAAACACGATCCTTCAATCATCAACGCGCGTGAATCCGCTCTCGGGCGTCTGAGCGCCTAACCGGGTTTGTGTTTTATCCGCCCGTTGTAGTCGTTTGTCAACGAGATATGTAAAACACGCTGAGTTATCGCTCAATCAGCCACGCTTGAAATGCTCCCGTGGGAAAAAGGGACTGTTCTTGTTGGAAATTGGTCTACAATTGGCCTACTCCTCCCCAACGATCCTTTTACTTAGCCTACTAGGATGCCTATCCAATGATACCTGGAGGTTGATTCACTGAACTCCAATAATTATTTTTCATTCCTTCTGAAGCTTCTTTATATAATTGTTGTTGTTTCGGCGTTTTAATACCATATCTTCACAAATGTTATTATCTTTAATCGTTTAAGTTGTTTTAGTTTAGTAGTTAGTTTACGTTTGGTATCTATGGAACAATTCTCCATGGTTTTACGAGTTTGTATTCACAATATGGATAGAAAAACACTTTCAGATCGTATCTTGAACTAAGCGTATCATGGACCAAATTAATGTCTTGGCTAAACCTCAGCAAATCTAAGCTTAATTGGGAGAAATCTTAATCTTACATAAAAATCTCAACTGGGACATTGGGCACAAGACATTACAACTTTTTTTTGTTGGTTGTCTAGGATTAGTTTTTAGGATTAGGATCACAATTAGATAACTTAGGTTCGAATATCAGTGAAAGATAACAATAATCCCAAATAGAACGACCCAAACGGGAAAATTGAAATATAAAATAAATACCTGTTTGGAATGATGAGGATGATACGAACGGCGCACGGATGACTTGCTGCGACTTCAACGTCTAGTTACGGTCGGTGACGTCGTGCCGTGGTTGTGATGCCCGTTAGCACCTTTTTTTCAGTGGATCATGCTCTTCTGTGGACATATGCACACATACACGTACACAGGAACAACACGACTCGCAGGAAGACGGGTTGTTTCTTGCGGAAGGTAACTTAACCAAACATATTCGGCGGGGAGCGAGCGGGGGTAGTGATTTTCGACAGTCAGTATTTGCTATTTGTCTCGTTATCGGTTGGTCGCACTGACGAATTGTGATGATGAGTTAGCAAGCTTTTTCACGGCTTCACACACTGATTAGCACACTTGTGAGCACTTGCCACAGGAGGAGGAGGGCACTTTGTACGTTTTAGAGTGATCGTCTAACTATTGCTTGTACGTACGCTATATTCTGCACGGAGCACGGCACGGCACAGGTCAAATCTCGCACAATACCACGTGTTTCTTTTTCAAATGGAGGCTGATTCAGCGAGCTAGTAATTTCCGGTGCACCTTAACTGAGTCATCCCTTCCAACCACAACCGATCACGATTGTGCAGGCACTCTCTTATCCTGCATGGCCGCGAAACCACACCGGAATGATGACGACGGCCTTGGGGGTCCACACAAGCACCTGGCCTGCCCGTCCGATTAAGACTGATGCCGCTGCTGGTTTCGATGAGATGAGATGCGGCAGCGATGTGCTCACCCAACTCCGAATTTTCGGGTGGGGAATCGTAGGAAAAACAAACAATCCCGCACACTTGCTGCTGACCCACCTGACCCAGGCCCGAACGCGCTCCCCTATGTGTGTGTGTGTGTGTGTGTGCGCGAGGTTTGCCAAGAAAAGTGTAATTTTCTTTTCACGCCAGAACTTCACCACCGACCCACCTCACACCGGTTCGCTCGCACCCGCAAATTGCCGCAACGGATCCGATAAGTTCCTCTCCTCCGCCGAAGTCCGAACGGCAAGTCTCCGCCAAAGTAACGTGCGCGTGCGCGCGCGCTGGTAATAAAATATGACTAATGACTGAAATTGATTTTCCCCCGAAACGGGCACCGGATTTTGGGATTCCGATCGCACGCACACATAGGCCGACGAACGCATGCCCGAAAATAGGAAAAGAAAAAACGAACCCAACAGAAACAGATGGACCCAACAGGAGGACCCGCCGCACGGGCAAGGGTGGTAGGATCTCTCCTCGACACACACACACACAAGAGAGTACACAACCGAAGTGGACGGGCAAGGCGGGGCCGGGTAACGACGAAAATAACAATGCCAATACACAACTCAGCATCCGTAACCAAAGCAAGCAGTGCCTTTTTTCTGTGTTGCTCGGTGAACGAGACAGAGTGGTTGAACAAAGAAGGCGCGAAGGAGCGAGACGAGCAGGCACCAATAGAGTAGTACAATTACACTACTATTTGACCTACAGGCAGCAGCCAAAGCGCAGAAAGAGATGGAAGCCACCAGTACAGCGCAGGAAGAGAGGAGATGAAAAAATCGAACCTACCTTATTTGTTTACCGTATTTTCGGCGAACGGCGAGCGTACCGTGCCGTGCGCAAGTACGCACATCTCCAACTCCACAGCGCAGACACCACAAACCGTCGAAGGCAAGAAATGCAGCAGTGCCTGGCAGTGCGCATCTGGGCGCACTGGGCTGATCTGCTGCAATCTGCAAAAGACAGAGAACCAAAGCAAGCAGTGCCTTTTTTCTGTGTTGCTCGGTGAACGAGACAGAGTGGTTGAACAAAGAAGGCGCGAAGGAGCGAGACGAGCAGGCACCAATAGAGTAGTACAATTACACTACTATTTGACCTACAGGCAGCAGCCAAAGCGCAGAAAGAGATGGAAGCCACCAGTACAGCGCAGGAAGAGAGGAGATGAAAAAATCGAACCTACCTTATTTGTTTACCGTATTTTCGGCGAACGGCGAGCGTACCGTGCCGTGCGCAAGTACGCACATCTCCAACTCCACAGCGCAGACACCACAAACCGTCGAAGGCAAGAAATGCAGCAGTGCCTGGCAGTGCGCATCTGGGCGCAATGGGCTGATTCTGCTGCAATCTGCAAAAGACAGATGACAAGAATCGTGGTGCGTTAGGATGTTCTGCTCCTTTTGGTGCAGACCTTGCTGCGATTCATCAGACCAGGTGCGTCTGCTGGCCCGCTGGTTCTTAAAGGGGCTCTTTTACGGCCTTGGCCCGGGCTTTGATGGGTGACGGAAACATGTGCACACAGAAGCGACTGCCGCACAGAAGCGTTAATCCTGCTGCCGGTGTCCTTTTTGTGATTTGCGAAAGCGCACTTTCCTCTCCGACGAATATATTAATGGAAAGGACACTCCCGAACAGTGCTCAGTTCACTGGTGCCTCTCAAGTTCTGTCTGCGTGCTCTCTATAGCACATACAGTGATGATCAGCTTTATAGGGTTTTCCTAAGATACCTATAGCTTATGTAAGATCACACATAGAAGACGACTTAGCTGGGAAATATGTTTAGCACGATCCGAACAGTTGTATACGAAAGCATGTTTGATTAGCTTGATCGACGATTTAATATTGTTGGATCGTTATACACCTTTCGCATTCGGTTATGTGGAATGGAGCATTCGAATAGAAAGTTGGAGGGAAAAGTGAGTTAAGTTAGATCCGACAACATATGCACACAATGCAATGAAAGGACAAAGAATAGATATATCTAATCTTTACGATATAAGAAAAGGCATACTATAAGGTAACGTAGGATAAACGCCATACGTTATGGTCACAGTAACATTCAGCGTTGAGTTGGAGTTCAGTTGGAGCGCTCGTATGGCAAGCACAGGGTCTTACACACCACACCTCGACGGTCCTCGGATGGTTAGAGTCACATCAGAGAATGCACCTGTTGACGCAAACAATTTAACATATCTCAAAGCATTCATAATCTGTTATTGGTAATGTTCATTTTCATACTGTAATGAGTCTGTTGAAGAGCGGAGCCCTGGTGCGGGATCAAGCGAAGGAACTCTTCTTCCCAACGGTAACGGTAAGGTGCTTTCAATGTATAAATTTAATTGTACAATTAATGCATTTGACATAGAGAACGATCGGTAATAGAGGAGAAAGGACATGCCCCAATTATAGAAAAAAATGTTACAATTAAACAAGTTCCTTCGCTCCACATACGCATCTTGGAAGTACCTGGAAAATGGTGCAGATAAAAAAAACTCAGCTGGTGTTTGCGATCGACGCAGCACTCAGTAAAAATCCATCCAATCTTTTCGCTATTTTTCGTACCATTTTTGAATTTTTTGCCTGCCGCGCTGCGTTCGATTACCGCTCGTATAATTCAGGCTACGGGCATAATCGACACCGCCGCTCTGCCACGGAAAAGTGCCGTGGAAAATCATATTATTCACCTCATCCTGGGCACACCCCTCCTCGCCTGGTAGCGCGCTCAAATGAAAGGATAGTAATCGCTCAATAAAGACGAATCTTTCGCAAAAGATGCCGCACTGTGCTGGTGTGTGTGTGATTTTGCGGGAAGATGTGTGGGATGGGGACGCCGAAATAGTCTAATTATGTTTTACTTTTTTTGTGGTTGAATTTGTTGAATTGCTACTGAATTCGCCGCGCGCAATCAAAACGCGCGCGTCTCATGAAAAGTGGCAGAAAATGCATATTCAGGTCGCGCCGGCGGTAATGCGGGAAAATTTCGCCCGAAACGTGTGTAAAAGGTGCTTATTAAGAGCGCCGGAAAGTGCTCGGGAGGCGTGAGAAAACGTGCCCGAGGTCAGATAGCCCGAGGTGGAATGAAAATGTGTCCAAAAAGATGTTTTATTCCAATATCTTGCAGTAAGAATGGTTACCGAGATCCTCGGTACAAAAGACGCGAGCAGCGATTGATATAAGATCACATTGCATTGGTTGTTCCAAAAAAAAAATACCTACCCCGAACATCTATCTAGGGTGGGCTCAACGTAGAGCAGACCTCGTGCGCCACAAGGAAAAGCCCCATCAAGTCGTTTGTCGGTGTAACGAAAAAAGCGGAAGGTTCCGGTAACTGGAAAGCAGGAAAATTGCTCAATCAATCGAACGCTCAAACCGATCAATCACACCAAACGTTCTTTTCCGTTTGTTCCTTCCGTTTTGATATCCGAGAGTGGCGATGGATGGGGTGGGGAGATGGTGTTTCTATCTGTCTACCACTCTCCCCCTCTCCCACCCCACCCCACTCCCTTTCGCGCTTTCCCGCACTGGTTCAGCCTGGCTTTCTAACGGACTAAACCCGCTGGCTGGTGTATGGAAAATCGGATCCACTTTGCACCGCACGCTGTTAACGATCCCTTTGAGGTTCGCTCCTCCTTCAGGGGTAGCTCTTTAGAACCGGAAGAACGAACCACGAACACCTTCTTCTAACTCGTTCTAATTATCATAGAAAAGAGCCTTCTGCCTTGCGAGCGCTCAATAGACGAACGAATGCAACATTGGGGGACTGGGGGCCCCTGTTGGGCTAATGACCCACCCGGACGCTACTAGTGAACAAGGTTTGACCGGAAATTACCCCAAAACAGCCCACCTCGCCCGCTCTCGAATGTGGGTTGTTGTTCCTTGTTGTAGCACTGTAATTTTTCCATATATCTCATCGTCAGCTGCAGCAGCACCTTCTGCTCCTAAAAGATGTTCTTTTTTTGCTTCGTCGTTTCACCATGTGGTACCTGGGGTTTCGCACGGGGCCTAATCTTACCGGTGTTAGGGT
Organism: Anopheles cracens; assembly: GCA_002091845.1. Classification (NCBI taxonomy): domain Eukaryota; kingdom Metazoa; phylum Arthropoda; class Insecta; order Diptera; family Culicidae; genus Anopheles; species Anopheles cracens. The sequence continues at coordinate 229,440 of KZ071515.1, read as the reverse complement.
CGCCGTCCTTGAGAGGTTTAAATCGGTGCCTGTCACCATCCTTTTAATCCATTTCGTTATGGCTTCGTTTCACGGGTAATCAGTCACTTAAAGGCCATTTTATAATTTTCCGTTGCTAACACAGGTAGTGTTTTGTGTACCTGCGTTAGAATCCGTACATTATGTTTTTCTAGCAGTTTGTAACGACCCTACATCAGGTAGTCTAGAAATATGGGATATCCAGCAGCACGCTACGATTCTTTGTCTTTTCTAACACGCCACCATTAGACCTCAAAACTCTTTTTAAAACCTTTTGTAACGAACTTTCTAAAGATTTGCACTGTAACGCATTTTCCCGCACCTGTTTCTCGGTTTATATTCGCACAGATGGGGCAAATGATTACCACTAGGTTTACGGAACGCGTCATTTTGACGGGTTTCGTACTTTGAAATGAAACATAGAAAAAACTGCAGCATTAATCAATACTTCCAAAAGTGATCCTCGAAAGTCAAAGCGTAGAGCAGACTAAATGTCTTACCGGAACGGCATTCAGTGTATGCGTTGGTGCAACAATACCTACAATCACAAGCAATTTCCATAACGTCAGTAATCGCCGACGTTCGACTAAGTATAAATAAATTTAGTTTTCTGTGAGACGGGTGCCCGTAGAGATAGGTATATCATAAACGTCCGTAAACGTAGCGTTAACGAATTATGGCAAGATGCTGTAGCAAAACGCTGTACATGAGAACGCTCCTCCGCGATTAGAATACTGGTTTTGTTTTGGGTCGTTTGGGGTTGGATTGTTAGCTGAGACATAAGCTTGAGTCACGCGTGCCCGCTCACTATCAGCGTTCGAATGATTGCTCACGATTATGGCGATCGTTCTGGCCCTACTCCCCGGGAGGAATTTTTCCGATTGGCCATCGTCAGCGAAACTGAGAAGTAATCAAAAGGCGGAGAAGAACCGATCTCTTCGCGTCCACTGTCGTCCATGTTTCGGAAGAAAGGCAGTGCTCGTGACGTTCCTTATCAGCGCTGATAGTCGTTGGCACACACGGTCTTGCACTGGCGCATCTTACAGTCGCAGTCATACGACGGGCGTGCGCGGATCGCGGTCAAATTCAAGCACTCAAAGTGATTTATGTGATGTTGCACTGTGAGTTGTGACACGGAACATGACATCAAATACACCGGACCCATATCCCCCTTTGGGTGGGGCTGTGTTACTGGAGTGGAAGAATCTGAGCGTCAGTGTACGAGCCTCAGCGAACCATCCAACGCCGTCCGACAACCACTGGTATGGACGTCCCGGACATCAACAGCGCAAAGAAATCGCTCTTCTCCGCAATGGTAGGCACAATCGGCTACGAATTGCGTCGATAGCGCTATGACGAACGGCCGAGACTGTGATAAACTCCTTCTGTCATTATCCGTGCTGTATAGAACTGTGTGAAAACCATTTCCCTTCGGGTTCTTCTTTCTTCTAGCCAGCGGGGCTGTACGATCGGACAATCTGGTCGCCATCATGGGTCCAAGGTGAGTGGCTGGTGCCGGTCCACGAGCACCAGGGTCGAGGCGTTTGCAAAAACAATCAACAGAATACTATGCTAAGCCATTGCTCAAGTCGGAAATAACGTTTCGTCTCGTTTCGTAGCGGTGCTGGCAAAACGACGCTCCTGGCTGCCATCTCGATGCGCATCACCGGGTCCACCACCGTCCACGGCAAGGTGCTTATCAACGGTTTGTACGTGACTAGGACGCAGATGAAGCAGCTGACCGGGTTCGTGCCACAGTACGAGATCGCCCTCCAGACGCTGACCGTTGCCGAGCATCTAACGTTTGTGGTAGGTCCTGGTCCGGTGCGAGATTGTGACGCCTCGAGGTCAAACGATCATCTCCGAAGCGTGCTTTCTTTCGTCCCACTTCCCAACTGCAGGCTAGGCTGAAGAATGTCGGATACGTCGCGGTGTTGCGCATCGTCAACGAACTCGGTCTGCAGCGCTGCTGGGGCACGCGGATCGCTCAGTTGTCCGGTGGGGAGCGCAAAAAGGTGAACCTGGCGGGTGAGCTGCTCACCGAGCCGGACATTCTGTTCTGCGACGAGCCGACGACGGGGCTGGACAGCTTCAGCGCGGCCTCCGTGATGAAAACGCTCCAGTATCTGTGTGCGGACGGCCGACGGGCGGTCATCTGCACTATACACGATCCCCCCTCGCAGGTGTTCCAGTGCTTCAGTGACGTGATCCTCATGCAGGATGGGGGCACCGTTCTCTACCAGGGCCCAACAGCTGATCGGACCGAATTCTTCCGCTCGTAGGTGCCAACTACAGACGCCGTGGTCGTACTCTTCGTATTTCCGTTCACGCACATGCCAAATTGTCCTCTTCTGCAGCATCGGCAAGGAGCTACCGGCGAGCGGAAATCCAGCCGACTTCTACTTTCAACTCGTGAGTCCCGCGACGCACGTGTACGAAGCGAGCGAAGCGGAAGCAGTCATCCACCGTTACGAAACGTTACGGAAGGCGCACCGGGAGAACATCGCCCGCAAGTGTCTCACGACGCGGTATCACCAGGCGAAGATCATACAGCGGCTGGCGAACGACAGTAACTGCGTGTGCCGGGCGAAGCAGCTGGCGATACTTTTGCACCGTACGTCCCTGGACAGTTGCCGAAACGTTCGAGAGTATCTCACCGTGACGGCAATATTTCTGGTATGTCCCGTCGCTGTTTGGCGCGCGTTACGCACTCACTGACGGACGTATCGGATCGGTATTCGCAGTTTACCAGCGTGGTGATAGCGTCGCTGTACTACGAGGTACGCCCGGTGTCTCAGACCTCCATCCAGGATATTCGTGGCGCACTGTTCCTGATGATCAGTGAACTCGTCTACACGATCAGCTACGGCGTGTTCTACACGTTTCCCTCCGAGATGCCGCTGATCCGGCGCGAGGTGGGCGAGAAGAGCTACAACCTCTCCGTGTACTATCTGCACAAGGTGTTGTACAGCGTGCCGAGGGCGTTTTTCGAATCGTTCTTGTTCATCGGCGTGGTGTTCGCGTTTGTCGGCTTCACAACGGACGTCATTACGTACTGCTGCATGGCGCTAGTGTCCGGTGCTGCCAGCGTTCTCGCCATGGCATACGGTACCGTGGTTGCTCTTGGTTCTTTCCAAACCCTCAGCATAACCGGGCGTGTTTTCATTACAGGCTATCTGCTTTCCTGCACGGCGGGTACGATGAACATGGCGATCGAGACGAGTAACATCGTGTTCCTGGCCTTCATGCTGCTCGGCGGGCTGTACCTCAACCTGCGCGCCTTTTCCCTGCTGAAGTACCTTTCGTTTTTCTTCTTCGCGAGCGAGGGAGTCTCCGTGTATTATTGGCTCCCACTGCAGTCGATCCCGTGCAATGGATCGTCGGCTACCAACGAGACAACCACCTGCCTGCCGAACGGGATAGCCGTGCTGGAGGATGCCGGGTACGCCACGTCCTACGAGGCACTCTATCTCAACTACGTGGTCATGGCGATCGAGATCGTCCTGGTGCATCTGGCGGCCTACACGCTCCTGCGGAAGTTTGTCCGTAAGGCGGGTTTTTACTGACCGGGAAGCGGGGGTGCGCGGTAGAGCGGGCAATAAATGTTTGCAGGTGTAATTGTATCGCGCGCACCAGTTGCTCGCGCGATCGTTCGCTTTCAGGATGCGTCCATCA
>KZ071515.1:199553-216171 GCA_002091845.1 Anopheles cracens | reverse complement strand
ACACAGTGTGAGGTGCCGATGGTGTTTGAAATTCGACTTTGGTTCCACAGCATTGCACCGAAGGTGTTTCTTCTCGGGAACTGGAACGCACACTCCAGGGTTAGGAAAAATGGTGGCCTTAACTGGTCGTCGGTTTTTCCTCTGTGAAGTGGCAAGACGTTTTTTGAAATAGAACATTCCATTTGTGCCAGCTAATAGAAGAAGCCTCACAAAGGCACCCGGCTCTACCTGCCACCCAGGGGGAGTTTTTATTCGAATTACCTTCCTGTAATTCCGGTCGCCGGTCGGCCGGAACCGCCAAAAGGAGCTTTTCCTTTCGATGCATTCGTTACGCATCATCGAGCCGCTCTTTTTTCTTCCCGTTGCCGTCAAAGCTACGCGCGCAGTATTAGCTTATAATACCTTTATTAGCGTCTGCAATGGGTTCCGTGCGTAGTGAGAAACCGAATCCCGCATTATGTTCCAACTCGACATTTGGTGACATTTCTTTATTCGGATTGTTGCTACCAGTAGGCACCATCATGAGTGCCAATCGCAGCAAGATCATGTGCTGGGCGCTCTTATCGCCGTCTTAGCTTTCTGTTTTTTTTGTCACATTCGAGCGTAGTCACATTTTTTTTATTGGTAAAGTATTTAAAGCTCCCTAATCATGTTGTCATGACCTCGAGTGCCTCGAGCACAGGGCTAAGACGAGCCAAGGACTACGAATAGCAGGGGAAAAAAAATGCTCGGGTCACTACCGTGCGGATCATTGTTTGTGAAGATTTTTTTCGTTGTGTTGACGATTACTTCAAGAGACGTCTGCCGCTGGTTGAACCAGCGAACGGACTGTTCCCGACTACGCCAGTTACTGATCAACGATTACTTTTTTCGCCTCCAAAGATTATGGAAGGACAACAACGCTCCAATTAATGACTATTACAGTGAGCAACGCGTGCTTTTCTCAAGAACCTCGTCGCCATGTTTCGCCACTAAGCGGAAACCAACGATAAGGACACGAACGAAAAAAAACGCGACCATTAATGAAACCGATTATTGATTACGCAAAGTAGAAACATATCTAAACCTCTGCATGGATGTGTACAGTAGACAGAGTTCGGAGGAATCCTTCACTTCTGGGAACGAGCTAGTTCTACTTCCACCGTCATCGTTTTCAGTAGTAGCACGTTGTAAGTACTGTGAAAGTCTTGCCCGTACACGTGAATCGTTTCATTATAATAATCACTTGCATTCGTTAGCCGGCTTGCAGGCACTGTTGATAGGCACGGACTGTACAAAATACACATTGTCCTCATGAACACTGGTTGCGTGCTGCTTTTATCGCACAGATTATTGTTTACACGAGGAACCATAGGAGCACAGGGTATCCGAACAAATAATGTTAGTTAAATAATAAAGATATTGCTCTTTCTGCATGCGCGCTTGGAAAAATGTGCATTAGGCGTGAGTTTCATCACCAATACACTTGTCGACGTTGAATTTACATGCGTATTTTTTTATAAATGGATCAAATTAAGGCAGACTGTGTGATTCACTTCATAAGCTTACTCACTGGACAAACGTGATTCTCGCAGATGAAACATAGCCTACTCTTTTTGCCATCAAAATTACATCGTCGCCTTCTACACACTCTCCGTATGCATTTGACGTGTGGAAGAGAAGAAAAAAACACTTTGACGGACAATCATCGTCCCGTACCTGTTCCACTTGGATTTGGTCCTGCTTACCAGCGTCGGGTCCACCGAGCAATGGCAAAATAATGCGCAGACGGGAAGACTGGCGTCGCAATCGTCGGAAAGGGCCGGCTAGCCTCGAACCAGTAGCAGTGGCAGCAGTAGCAATAGCAGCTTCGTCCTCACTGTTATCCTCCAGGCAGTTCGTATGGCGTCTTGCTGCGGCAACCGCCGTGATAACGGTCGTAACCATCGCTAGCAACTGACGACGACGAAGGGTTCGCGCACAGGGGCAGAACATTGTTCGCGCCGCTTGACTCACCCTACGAGCTTTACACACCCCACCTATCCCCCTTTCTTGCGTCCCTTTGCCCCAGCCACCTAAGGGATTGTTGGTGCTTCTGCTGCAATGCGCTTTCTAGTGGTGTGTGGCGTTCTAGATTCGCTTCCCTTCTGTATTTCCACAATAAGACGAGCTGCTGTTGGTTGGCGCTCGGTTCGTTCGGTTTGTTTATTCTCTAGATAAGCGCGACGCGCGTACTTGTTCCGATGCGGAAAAACAGTGTGGTTTCACCCAAGCTTGCTGTCTTTACTCAACAAAACACGCAAATAGCGTGGTGGCCGGTAGTCGACCAGAGCACGTCGACGACTTACTGGCATTGGACGCTTATCGAATGCCCCTGCCGTCACCGTCTAGGAGCAATGAACGAACGCATGGAAGAAACGCGCTTTTTCACGGATAAATAGTCATATCGATGCTCGAAGAAAACTGTCGATGTTGGGCACAAACCACTTACACTGCTGTGACGATGATACCGGATACTTCAGGCACTGAGGATTAACGCACTAAAAACTTCACGACGCGCTGGAGATTTCACGGTAGTCCGAAGATGGTCCGTGATCGCCCGCAAGGCGAACGCAACCTGCTCCTGCTGTGGGACACGGGATGTGCGCAGTATCGAAGCGGGTTTAACGACTGCAGCGGGCACTATTTCCACACACATCAGACAGCCACGACACCAACAAGCCACATAGGGCCCGCGTAACAAATGTGCGAACAAACACTAGCGAAGCGAACCTGGCGTGCAGCTCCCGGCACACTGCACACACTGTCGTGCGCGCGCGATTGATAAGAGATTAACACGAAATTCCACCGGGCGACGGGTGCACCAGTGTTGGTGAAGATGTTGGAGGGTCTTGGTACGGCTTGAGTCACCTCTCCCACACCGGGAGATTACTCCACGCGGTCACGTGCGTATTTGTCAAGGATTCGGCCATTATAGTGGAACACAACACGCACACATCGGACGCATCGGAGCAGAATCCGGCAGAGGAACGCTGGAAACATCAACACACACAATGACTGGCTACTGATAGAACTTTCGGTAAGTGAAAGCGAAAGTGGCAGACTCAGCTGATAAAGAACTACCATAGCTGACGCAGCCGTGCGTCGTGACAGCCAACACTATCCCTATAATGGCTCCTGAAACCGAGCACGGTCGGCACTATCTTATCTTCCTTTCCAACGCCGCGCGACGTTTGTACTGTGCGAGTGTGTTGATGTGTAATAAAAAATAGGTATCCTTTGCGGCACAACCAGAGCGTGGGCCTACCCACCTCCGTTTTGATTACAAATGGTAAAACTATTTCGCTTGGTAGCTCAGAGCACAATCAGGATACTGCAGGATCCATTGTGTAACGCACGTACTTACCTTGCAAGGGTTACCACCACCGTAATGCAATCCATCCGATGATACCATCCTCCGGCAAAGTTGGAAAGCTTTAGACGCGTCCGCGGACGACGATATCACAGCTCGTTGTTTCACAGTTTTTGTGTATTAGATTTTCGGACCACACTTCTCGGCTGGATCACCGTTGTCCTGGTAGCCGTGCAACGATGCTTCATGGCACGCCTTGCATCACAGGGGGAAACGGGACAATTTTGTTTTGATTTCGCTTCGACCGTCTGGTCTGGTGACACGCACGTTCGGTTACAGTGCGGTGCAAAAAAGTCATCCGAATGCCATGCACGCTATACGCAAAATTTGTAATACAAATAATTAAGGGCAACGATAAGATTCAATGTGCCTACACAGCATTGTAGTTCCTTTCCCAAACGAAATGATAAAACAAGGATATTCGGATGTTGTAGACTTTCGACAATCATTGTATTCTGTGTGAAGTATGCCTTTCCAATCAATGGCACATGCGCCTACTGCGCATCTTCGTTCTGCAAAAAAAACAAACGATTAGCGAAAACCCAATTAGCAGGTGCAGTTTAGTAGCAGGATTAGCAGGCAGGTGGTACATACTCGATACAGCCCCCGAATGCCCTCGGTGCGGTAGATCTTGGTAAGGCCGTCGACCATACCGGCATACCCGGTGCCGGTACCGGCCGTCACGCGCTCGTTGCACTGCAGACACAGCCGCGTCTTCACCACCCAGATCGGGTTGGTCATTGCAAGCGTCAGAACACCCGCTTCGGCTGCGGCGAGCATGTGCAGCGTGGGTCCCAACGGCTGTGCCGTATTTCCATCTTGAATCCAAGTTTTGATCGTGTTGTAGCTAAAACAGGATTAAAACACAAACATACAGTGGGCATTGATGTTATGTGTCACTTGTTGTTGCCATAACTACCATACTTACAACATGAAGTAGAATCCCCAAGCGCTCCCGGAGCCCCACATATTTGGCGTGACTCCCTTGTACAGCCCCCGGAAACCCTCCTGGCGGAAGATCGTTAGAAACGCACTGGTCAACCCGCGGTACTGAGGCACGGAAGCCGTTCGCCCGTCGTTTACGGCGAACCGGATTTTGATGAGATCCAGCGGGTGGAGAAGCAGCGTGGAGGTGACACCGCCCGAAATACCGGCCATCAGATGTTCGTACTTCACGTGCGCCAACCACCCGAAGCTACCTTTCCCGGCACCGGCAGCTCCGGCGGTTGCTGCTGCCGCGGCGGCAGCCGTCTTGTGATTCTTTAGCGTGGATGCCATTCCTCCGGTGTCCGGTGTCGGTCCGATCACAAACGCAACTATAATTCACAGTTCCAGCGCTTCACAGCAGGTTCGGTCTCTTCGCGATCAGTAATTACTATTACTACCCTGTAGACTACTGTTCCATTAAGCTTATGGTCACGATTTCAGATGCCGAAATCGGTGTTGATCGCGTCAGGCACACATACGCACACATCCGTAATGTCAGACGACTTGCTGCAGTTGTTGTTGCTCCGAATCTCCCGGATCCAGAAAGAATCGGTTTGTGGACAGAAGAAGAGTTGGATTTCTGGTAACATGTGGCTCTGCAGTCGAAAAAGGGACGATGCACGCTTCTTTTTGTGTGTGGCTTCGGCCTTAGGCGGCCGCCAAGGAACGTAAGCAAGACAAGGAAAGGATTGCAGAAGGAAGTGCAAGTATGTACATTATATACAACGCGGATATCAACCGAATACACGATCTACTTCCGGGCACGCTCGGGTGCAAGTACGGTGTCGCCGTCCTGCCATATACACATCCGGTATTGCTCCCCGAGAATGGGGTACTGTTGCTGGCTGTCGCCACTGTTGCTAACCCAGACCCAGGAGATCTCCTCTCGCTCGCTTTCGTGTACTCCGCTGATTCTCCAGCGACAACTGATTCTGGTTAGGGCAGGAAAGTTAGTGCGCGTTAATTTGTTCGTCCCTCGTTCGTTGCTGCTGCCGCGACGATCCGGACTGGTACAAAAAAACCGCTACTACACTCTGCTGCCACCGAACACCGCCGTCCCATCTAGCGACTGATAAGGGCGGTCAGATATGACGTAAACCCGTGCGAGGTGCAGATTTCGTAAGTAGTCGTAGTTGCCACTTGCTCACTGTACTGCAGGGGGGAAATTAACATATTGCACATTTTGCTGCACTCCACTGCGTTGCGGGATGATCCGTTTTTCTAGTGTCTGCACAACACTAGTCTCACCAGCGCAGGTTTCTCCACTTTGGAACACAGGACACACAGTCGCACACACACACACACACGCGCGCTTTCAAGGTCGACAAAGAGACGAAGCAGTATCGATTATGTGTAGGTATCCGTGTTTTCAGCACGCGCTCATCACCATCACCGTTGTTTGCAGCAATTTCGGCCCTTCTTTCGTGAGTTTTGTGCTCATTTCCGACACTTGCTCACTTCCTGAAACACCACCGAAAAAGAAAGAAAGGCACGAAAAAACGCAGACTGTCGCTAGGCAAAAAAGGATGATGAAACAATCGCCAAGTGACGAAACCGACAGCATAAACGTACCTCTTGAGACACCAACGTCAACTTCCAAGTAAGGCCGCGCTCTGATCAATTGAGGTCGTCAAAGGCGACCAAATTCTCATCGCGATAGTCAAAGCGTTTTTGGTTTCGATTATTTCGAGTTTTATTAATGTTATTGATACGAAATTTGCAATTCTCTGCAAAAAGGAAGTATAGAGTCCCTGTTCATCCGTTTGACAGTTTTCAAAGATTAGGTGGGCGCCACACTATACAAACATGATTTCAATCGAGGGTTCATTTCTGATATAGGTTTACATATTGATTTGTTTTGAAATGGATTGTTTACTCTGTTTTTGCATGCCGTTGCCAATGTTTAAAAAGTGTGTGCATCTTTAAACGTTTGAAACCAATACTTTACGAGTATTGTCCGTTATACGGACATGTAAAGCCCGCTGAATAGATAGAGATAAAGTTGGAAAACGCAAAATTCCGCTGTACGTCGGCTGTCATTTGAATCCGGTTTGAAGCAGATCTCCTAAACCCAGCTCGGTTGTTCAGGTTTAGACAGCGTCGATTTTGTAAACAAACACAACAGGTGCAAAATGAGGGAAGAGAGCATACGCTTGCAGGCAGAGATACGGCAGAAAATCGTCGAAGCAAGGCAAATTGTGGATATCTACAAACCCCTAATCGATGCGTACATCGTGGTAGGTGCAATCATTGCGTCGACTCGTGTGTATTATGCTAAATTCATTCCCAATTTGAAGGATTTCTACCGCCTCAACCACTGGAAAAGTTTACCACCCAGCTGGATTCGTTGCTTCGCCGGCATTCCGATTCAACAACTGCCGGAACTTCTCTCATTCGAGTGCAGGCAGAAAGAAACCACCGTGTGGCCCTTAACAGTGCTGGCACTACGATCACTGTTCCGGCGATTGGTGCATACCAGACGCAGGGAAGCAACGCAGAAACATCAAACAAATCCGAACTGTGTGTACCAGCAGCATGCGGCACTGTTTCAAAAGTCGGTGAAGCTAAAAAAGCGTCACGAAATCGAGTTGTTTGCGCTCGACTGCTCCAACGAACAACTCCTCGGTGGGAGCAGTAGCAGAACATTAGTCGACATCGGTGCCGGTCAGGGAAATCTAGCCCGCACGCTTGCATATGGCTTCGGGTTTCGGCTGTGCTGTCTCGAGCAGAACGAATCGTTCGTCCGCGTGGCAAGGTCTGGCACGGGTTTGAAATCTTAAGCAAGTATGCTTTATAACACTCTCTCTCTCTTTCTCTCTACGCAGACAAAAAGATGCGGAGCTTTGGCGGCGGTTAGCGAAAATAGATCCAACTTTACACGATACTGTCATACATCCGGTTCATCTACACGAGAAAGTGAATCTAGAAGCGATTGATCCGGTCGCCTTTGTTCAACTGCTTCGCGATGCACTCAACATCGAGAAGGAGCAGCAGGCGGACTCCGACCTCCAGTTTGGACTCATCGGTCTTCATCCCTGCGGCGATCTAGCTCCCTCGTTGCTACGACTGTTTCTTGCTTGCCCGGAATGTCACTTCGTTAAGCTCGCCTGCTGCTGCTACATGAAGCTGTCCGGTATCGGAATAGTTGCAAAAGACTACGGCTTTCCTCTCAGCGAATTCGGCCGCAAGACGAACCTTTCACTGAGCTACGAGGCACGAGAAATTGCATGCCACGCGATCGAGCAGTATCGCGAGAAACTGGGTGCCGATTACCACGAGCTCAAGATACACGCGTACCGTGCCGCCATCGAATGCATCATCGTTCGAATGCGGCCAGATTTGCAGCACGCCGGCCTGAAGAGTGGCATACGGGCGACGGACGTGAGCTTCGCGGAGTACTGCGAACGCGCCGTCACCGGGCTGGGAATCGTTATCCCAAGCGATGAAACGCATTCGCACGAAACCCGCGGCAACCTCGACCGATGGGAGGAGGTGGTAAAGTTCTACACGCTGAGACTGATGTTTGCACCGCTCGTCGAAACGATCGTGCTGTACGATCGGTTGTTATTTTTGCTCGAAAAGGGAGCGAGCGCGCGCATCGACGTCCTGTTCGATCCGTATCTGTCACCGAGGAATCATGTCATCACCGCAGTTAAACGATAGTTCTATGATGGGTGGGGTAGCCTGTTGACGAAACCTCATTGCGTCCTTTGCGTTATATTGATATATTATTAGAACATTAAATAGTCTCACTCGTAACTGGTTATCGTTCCTTTTTTTGGTATTCACCAAACCTGGGCGGCAGCTGTGCCAACTTATGTACGCTAGATTGCTAGTTTCAGTTCAATTGTAAGTTGTCTCGTCCGTCAAGTCGTCCGTCCGCTGGGATCACAGATCGTGGTGTAAAATATTGCAAGCAAAGTTCCTTTAACCTTCGTCGTCCGCCATGTTTCGCAGCGGTACTTCGTCGAACCGTGAGGATCCTTGTCCGGAGCGGTAGCATATAACGCGTGCCATCAGGATAACCAACAGGCTGGTCACGATCAGGGTGCTAACCATGGAAAATATCCCAATCGAACTGGCGGTCAGCGCACTGCTCATTCCGTTCGCCTCCGGGTGGACATTCGCACGCGTTAAATAACTAGCGCTGCTGTCGGTAATATGCTCACCTTGGGGTTGCGTTGCTTTCGGGATACGGCGGAACTTGTGGACCATCTGTGGATCCAGCTCCGCGACGTACACTTCTGTCCCGTCGTCCGTAACGGCAAGTTCGTGTGGATTACTGAACGCGTGTTTGGAATTATTCGGCTGGAATCGTCCAACGACACTGCCGCTGCTCATTTCGATAATGTATCCTCCTACGGGTTTGACGTTCAGATCGAACTGTGGTCCATTGATCGTGTAGAGCAGTCCACCGTCGGCGTGGACGTACTTCACGCTGAACAATCGACTGCCTATCATCTCGGGGCTGCTGTACTGCGAATGAAAGGTCCCATTGCCCGCATGGAAGCACTGCACCCGACCCTGCTCGCGATCCGCCACACACAACAGCTCCCGATCGCCTACCAGCGTCAGCGCGTGGGGAATGGCGAAGTAATTCTCCGGCACCGGACCCGGCGCGAGCGTGAAGGTTCGCGTGAGGATGAAGGAATTACGTCCCCAGGACATGGTGGGCACTCCCTCCGCGGTGTACTTCACGATACGCCCGTTGCAGTAGCCGTCTGCAACGAAAAACTCTCCACTTTGCAGCACGGCCACGGCAGTTGGCTTGCAGTAGTGATACATATCGTTGCCCGGCTCAAAACGAGTTCCGAGCGTCAGCACGGGCACGGTTGTTGAGCGCGCGAGATCGAACTTGAACACTTGGTGGAGTGCCACATCCGTGAGCCAGTAGTTCTGCTCGTGATCGAGCGTCAAACCGTGCGGCATGTAGAACAGATTGGAGCCCCACTCCTGCAGCAGTGCACCGTTATCGCGATTGAACTTCAGCACCGTGTGCTCAGCGATCGGGCCGCCTGTTGCTTCCTGGTACCGGTTTTCACTGTCGAACGAAGCCAGCGTCCAGACGTGGGATGCACGATGGAAGATGACGACGTTACCGTCCCCATCGATCGCTACCGCCGACACCGAACCAAGCTTCCGATCCAAAATAGGCCAGCTCGACACGTAGGCGTACTCTGGAATGGAATGGAGCGAAAGGATCAGACGTGAGAGACAAAGGCCTCCGGCTCGCGCATGCCGATCGTTACCATGCTCATGCAACCGTGTTGAGTCGGTGGAGTTGTTCCCGTTAATGGTCTCCACTTGTGGTGGCAAAAGTATCGATTGTGGAATTGCGTGTACGAACAAAAGCCAACAACTGATCAGCAGCAGCAGCATCATTTTCGGTACATTGGCGACGTTTCCCATTTCGCACTTGCCCAATCAGCGGTCGCACGCACCTGAACCTGAACTGCCACACACTAAGCCACTCTTATCGATAATGGGCACTGGTTTTGATAAGAGACGGAACACAACACACCCAACGCGAGCAGCGGAAACACAACACCACCCACTCCACGAAAATGAACCGCTTCGCCTCCAACCAATGCGCCGTCGTCATGGATACGTGCACGCACCTTTGTTACTCATCGGCAATTTGGGTTTTAATCACCGAAAAGTACCGTTGCTGCTGCTGCCTGTGAATACAGCGGAAACCTGTTGCACCATTTTCAAACTGTCGTCACCGTCAGGCTAAAGCTTGCTTTTTACGTTTGTTGCCCGATCGTGTCGTGTTGGTGTGTTTATACAACTGTTCTGCTTTCGCACGGAGCGGGTAAGAACTCACACGATGGATGGCCTCCAGCGTAAACACGAGAAGAAGTGTGATTTGTTTCGCGTTCACCTGATAACTGGTTTAACTTTTTATGTAATTTGTTGTTCAGTTTTTATCATGTGAGATGATGCAAAACGATTCTAATGCTGTTCTGTGATCGTCTGCGCAACTTGCACAAATTTTGAATTTATTTTATTTTATTATTTCTTTTTTTTAAGTTTTTTTTCTATACTGAGAAACGTTTATATTACCAACTTGAGAGCTTAGCAATGTGTTGAACCGATCAGGATCCAATTTGCCTCCATAGGTCAACCGACAACAAGCATTATTCCCTGCAATTTTATGGATTTGGGCGGATACGAACTCATTCATCACTTAACGTTCAGCGATGTCTTTTTTACCGATGTCACAGCAATAGAAATACATGGAAATCGATCGAAAAATAAACACTTTACCGACGTGATATTTTTTTTTTCTGCTAAGAGCGCAAACGACGCGTCCGTTGAAGTTTTGTGCACGACAAAAGATTCTTACCTCGATTGGGACCTGTGTTTTATCGAAGTTGGGCATGATGTTGTTTCAGTATTCAAACGACAGAATACAAACAACCGAATGAAGGAACAGTGAATTTTTGTGGTTGTGTGGGTGAGAAAAAACAGTGGGAGAAGACAAAGAGAAAATTCGTATATTTAGTCATCAATCAGCAGTACTGTGAACGATTTATACATCCCAGAACGAATTGTCTGAGTAAATAGCTACAAACAGTGGAAATTAAGGTACAGGAAACTAACCAAAAGGAAGAAAGTTAAATCAAAATACAAACTTAGAGGGAAAACAAAAGGATAATTAAAATTACATATAAAGGCACGAATTGTGAAGTTAGAAACAAAACGACCGGTGTGTCAAAAGGAAGAAGTTTTACGATTCTCTATCATCGTTTTGTACCCAAACTACATACCTAAACTCCTCCGTATCCGTCATAAGCTCCTGTTCGATGGACAGAAACACCTGCACCATTTCAGCAATGATTATTGGCCACAGGCTAGTAACATGGTCCGCCGACATTCGCAACAGTAGCACACGGAAACACAGGAAGACGGCTGATTGGATTAATGGTACGACCTGCGGTAGTCGTAAGCTGTTGGCAAGTTGTTCTGAAATGAAATCCGGTACCGGTAAATTCGACATAGGCTGGGTTGAAAATAGGCTGCAAAATTTCATACGGTACCTTGAATCTCTGGCATATATTTATGATATTGATCAACTTCACTGCAGAAAATTACAAATGCCAGCCGCTTTAGTAGCAATGCACGCTGTTCGTACTCCTGCTCCTTGGACGTAAATATATTCAGCGTGCCGGTTTGTGCTAATGGTAAACGGTCTGGAAACGATAGAAAGAAAGTTAGCTTCCGGCGAACGATCGGTGCACCCCTTTCATCTAGCACTTACTCATAAGATCTCTAAAGGTAGTGTTATCACAGGTCATCAAACTATCGAGGATAGTCTTCCAGTACGGCAAGCAACGACTGTCCATTTGGAAAAAGGTCGAATCCAGCAGCAGGTCGAGGGCATCCTTACGCCAAGCTTTACGAATATACTGCAAACAAAAACCGCATATGAGTGAGGCGTTCTTTAACGGTAATGACACTAGCCCGCACACTTACCTGATACGTGCTCAAGCTGGCCAGCAGATTCGAGCAGGCGTGAAACGTCGGAATGTTCTTCACCGTGTGCGTTTTGAGATAAGGCACAATGTTGTACATGACACCGGTGACGATCGTGGTCACCTTGTCCTTCTCCTGCGAGCTAAACGCGACATCGAGCAGCGAGGCTAAAATGGCGGCCAGAATCGATTGCGCCTGTATCGAATAGTGCTGACTGGAAGGCATCAGTAGCCCATCCTTGCCGGTGCTCTCGATCGAAGCGAATTCTTCCTTAACGGAGAGGTTGCGCCGCAACCAAGTGGTCTGCTCCAGGCATGATCCAGCCACGTTCGATACGGCCTCCACTAGGCGGGACGTTACATCGTGCAAGTCACGAAGATCCTTTTTGTCCGAGAACGGCATCGTTGGGCATCGCTGCACGAACTCATTCAGAATCGACAGTGCTACGAACTGAGCGGTGATCTGTAGCGTTAGACAGTCCTTGAGCAGGGCGTACAGTGAACTCCAGCAGTCCGTATACTGTGCCGGTGAAACACCGGATATGAGGAAGAAGTACAGCAGCTCCAGCGCGCTCACCTCAAGGTTAAGCCCCGTCGGTGGTTGATAGATCGGAGGCGGACTCTTGATCACTTGATGCATCGTCTGTATGAACGAATCCACCGACATGATACGAATGCCGGTGATCAGCTTCACTAGCAGCAATTGGTTATCATTCGCTTGAGGCAACGCTTTTGGCATAATGTCGAAGAAATCAACATCCGACGCGTCATTTCCGGTAGCTCCTGCTTCACTGGTGCTGGCTGATGCTTTACCCGACGATTCGCTGCTACTTCGCTCATGCCAGGCTACCGCAATCGCTGTCAGGAAGTTGGTACCGTAGTGCATGGAGATGGGACTAAGGAACTCTAGCAGCTGGTGCTTCCCTCGGCGGAACTCATTGATGCTAGTTTCCCAGAGTGTTGCGAACGTGATGATGATGCGGGGTAGGTGACTCAAAATGGCTGCTTTCGCCACTTCCTGATGGCCCTTTTTCACCTGATAGTTAATACCACCGCTCAGCAGCGACGACGAGTAGGAAAGGAACACGTTCATAATGTTGTTGATGATCTGTCCTGATTGGTTCGCCGCTGCAGAGTTCAAGAGTCCGTTGCTGCCGGAGCCTGTCGAGGACGTGAACATGCTCGCAAGTGAAATCTGTTGTGAGCTATCTAGCAGGCAGTAGTGCGCAAGTACAGTGATTGCTTCCAGCTGTGAGACAATGTAGTCGAACGATTGCACCAGTATACGGTGACGCTTTGTCACACGGTCCAGATTATTGCATAGCTGATGAATGACGCTAATCACAATGTTGGTCAGGTTGCCCGGAGGCAAACAGGTCAAACAGGCCGTTATCATGTCGGTCCAATTCTTGTGCACGTACTGCAGCCGATCACAGGCGAGTGCGGACAAGATCGTGGACAGGAACATTGGTTGCTGAGCGAGCAGTTGATTCGGAGCGTATCGATAGGTTCGCTTCGTCTCCGGCGCGACTTTGGTTGGAGAAGCAGTTGTAGCCGCAGCTGCACCACTCTTATTGTTCGTCGCTGATGATCCTACAACTCCGGTCGCCACCGTTGCTCCAGTGGTGGATGTTCCTTCGGATCCATCGGCGCGTTGTAGCGTGATCTCGTGCTCCAACTTTAGCACCGCCAGTAGCAACCTTAGCAGCTCAATCTGATAAGCCTCAGCATTCTGACGAGTACTTTCCGGATCACTGTACCGTAGTACCTCGTCCGCCGGACAGGTGTACCCACCCGGACTTGCGAAATAGTTCACCGACGATGCCAGGCAATAGAGAACAATTTTCTGCACCTTACACTTGTCCATCAGATCCGCAACGTAGTTGGCAAGGTTTTTGCCCACATCTTTCACCACCGCTAGTAGTTCACCAAAAATTGTCGTCATCAGCTCGATACATTCAAGCTGAATCTTCGCATTCGTGTTGAAATCATCGCGCGACGGCTGCCGTCCCTTACCATCGCGACCCTGGTCGGTCTGGTAGCTGCGTGTGTAGTACAACAGCACGGTGAGAATCACTTCAAGGTACATGCTGCCTCGGTACAGATTCTGATGCTCCGAATCGTCTCGCGCTTCGGTAAAACCTTTACCAAAAATGTTGCGGCGATGGCGAAGGAGTAACGATTTGATCTGTCCGCTTGAAACGGACGTCGTCACCGACAGGCACAGAAAGAATCGTGCATCGTTTGTGAGGATGTTACGCAGGGTTTCTATTGTGGACAGGATCTGCTTCGTGTTGAACACCGACTCGTACACGAGGAAGTGCGTGTGGAATGGGTATAGCTTGTTTCCGTTGCGCCAACTTTTGATGCGAGTAAACGTCACCTTGGGCGCAGATTTTTCCTCCCCGTTGTCACCTGAACCGGAACAATCTGCAGACGCACTGGCTGTAGTGGTGGTAGTCATCGTGATACTGCCATCGTCGTTCGTGATCTCGTCTGTCGTTATCGTGCCATTCAAGGAGGGAGACAGCCCGTTCGTGAGTGTGTAGGATGATCCGGACAGAAGCGAATCTTCCCCTGCTCCGGACAAGTTCCCCGAAGAGATGAGATACGTCTTACGGTTGCGAAAACGATCACTTGATTTACTGATAAAATCCACGATCGGTCCGTCTTCGACGTATCGTTTGATCGGTTCATTGTCGACGTATCCTTCGGAACCTCGAAAGCGACTATTGCGTTGCTTCCCACGTCCGTGCCCCGTAAAGTCCGGCTCACTGTCATTTGTGTCGTCCAGATCGGATGTTGAACGATGGAACTCTTTCTTCCCGAACTGATGAGACCCACCTCCGCCTGGAGTGGCAAGGGAACTCGGTTCCGAAATACCGCTGTCCACATCACCCGCAGCCAGCAGTCCCATCGAATTGGAACGATTTCGCATTCCAGCGGCTTTCGTCGATCCGGTTATTCCCGATAGCTGGTCTGACTCCAGAGGATTGATGATGACTGAGATTTTTCCGTACTGTCCACCGTCGTCTCCCTGTTCGGAGCTAGAAGCACCGCCGCCTCCCTGAGCCGCCTTTTTCACTACACTTTCGTTCGTCACGTAGTTGGACACGATCAACTGACCACCACTTCCGGGAGTACCCGAACGACCGGAATCACCTCCTTTAGAACTTCCGCTACCTCCACCACCGATCGAGACACCAAATATCTTTTTTTGAATGGATCGAATCGGACTTCGTTTCTTCCCAGCCGCGGGATCTATGTGGTACCGTATATGTCCATCCTCCGAGCTGACGGCAAAACAAGCCTGGTTCAGTTGCACGTCCGCATCAGCCAGCAACTCTTTCTCCCACTCACTCACGGAACCGCTTCCACCATTCATCGTCCCTTCGTCTAGCTCCATTCCACTACCCGTACCTCGCAAACGCCTCGGACAGAAGACGCTCAGTCGCTTCGTACTTTCGTTCAGCAAAATCTTCAGCAGCAACTTTAATATGCGTCCTATATCACCGCGCACCAGTGCCTCGCGTAACCAGTTTGCAGTTTTCACCTGTATCGAAACGTTTCTAGGCAGAGTCAGCGAATCTAGTACTAGGAACAGCAACTTTTCGAATTCATTTCCATGGTAGGTGTCTCGTCCAAGTTTCCACAACAGTTGAAACTTCCTGAAGCCTTCCGAATCGATCTTTAGTTCCGTTTTTGCTAAGACAGGGATTTGCCATAAGGCGTGCAGTGCCGACGAGTCCTTCCGCCGCACCGTACGGTCCAAAACGCCCCTGTAATGAACGTCGGCGGTTTCGTCATCATCAAACAGGGTTTGTGGCACAAGCAGCCGATCGATGATGACGTGCTCCGTGAAGCGGCTATCAAGACAATTGTGAATGCGATACAGAAGTAGACTTATCGTACGCGCTTCAGCCCGCGAACCATCCAGATAGTCCCACAGCATCGTAGTCAACACCTGGAACACTTTCGTGCGTCGCTCTAAACAGTTTACATGCGATAATTTCAGAAGCGGCATCATGAGCACGATCGTTTTTCCGTTGCTTGAGTCTTTGGACGATTTTTTCCCGTTCGTTCGCAGCAGTCCAATCATGTCGATCAATGTCTGAGCCGCAGACAACTGCGTGTCCAAGTCGCTGACGAAGATCGCCAGTACGGTCAGAGCTTTGAGCCATCCCGGCACATCATCCAACCGCTCCGTGTTTCCTGTCTCATTTCGGTAGTTAGGAAACGATGACATTTCGGTAAGAACGTTGCAAGCAAGCTTCAGCGCGTTCCTGAGCGATTCACAGATTGGCGTTCGAGACACTCGGGACAACTTTTCGTTACCCCGCACTAACTGCGCTATCTCGTACTCCTGCTTTCGACTCGGTTCCCTGCTCGAGGTTTTCGGTGCAGGTGTCGTTTCCGCTGATCGCCGTTCAACGGATTGAGTCAACATGGCCGTCAATTTGGCACGAGACGACAGGGAGTTAGTGGTGAGACTCTCGAACACTTCGTCCAGCTCGCACACCAGCGTATTTATAACCACCAGATCTTGATCGTTCAATGAAGCCAAACCTCCCGACGGATCGTTTGCATTGAGGATAACGTTTCCTTGCAAACTAACCTGTTCGCCACTGGCCATGCTGTCAATTTGAGACAAAAGTTTTCTACACACGTAGAGCTCGAAAAAGGATACGTACTGCCGGATACATCGATCTAGGATGGGACAGTCGGATAGCTGCGCTATAGTGGAACCACCGCCACTACCACT
>KZ071515.1:181714-195615 GCA_002091845.1 Anopheles cracens | reverse complement strand
GAAGACGTAAAGTAATTCGACCTCCTTTGTCGTACGTTCACGGTAGAAGGTCAATTCGTCTCGTGCGCGAACCCTACTGCTTGACCACAACCGCGCACACACACGTCCGTTCCATTTCGCACTTACAATTGCTTTTGTTGACTGACCTCCAATGTGTGTATTGCTATTTACGTCGTCTCTCTCACTCTGCCCCTCTCTGACACAAACGTCAAAGAGCGCCCCCACAGCAAAACAAACCGCTGGTGCTGTCAAAATTGCTAGCAATTCCTGCCTCTCTCACGAGGGCGGGGAGGGCCAGGGTGCTGGGCAAATCGCCCAAACGTCATCGGGTGCAGAAAAAAGGATAATGCGAGGGTTGAAAACAGTACCCTGAAACAGCCACCCCCCGCCAGAAGCTCCGTGTAGCATAATCTAATTGACGCGAATTCTTGATCGATACGAAGCGATATACCATGCGGAAGTGCGCCTAAAAACTCCGGGCAGGACGCGGTGCGTGTGTGTGTGCGTGCGAAAGAGGGGTGACCCAAATCCGGTGCTGCAAGGATCTCGCTTCAGAAAGGAGGCCAGGGTGCTCGAGTGCTGATTATGAAACTAGATCTACCCTGTCTGCTGCTACGGTCCTGGGAGTAGCAGGCGAACCGCGAGACGCGTGCATCGGAAGGAAGCTCTGGCTACGATCGGTTGGTGGCAGCGACGACGGCGGTGGTGGCTCGCGCTGCCACGGATCGGGCAGATGGGCATGAACAAGGCGCTGCTGGTGTTTATCGTCGCCAGTGGGTTCCTGCTGTTTATCTACGCGAACAGCAGCGTCTTCAATAGGCATCTTGTGCAGAAGGAGACGCCGGAGCATTCGGCGTCGGCTGCCGCCTTGGTGCACCGAAACCACCAGCATCACCAACATCCACCGCAGCAGCAACACCACGACACGAAGCGCAACGGCACGGGCAGCGAAGATGGCACCACCAGCCTCGGAGACACTGCGGCAAGTAAGCTGAAACGCGTCAAGTACGTTCCGAAGGGGGCGAACGACACGGAGTACAACATCTTCATCATCTACACGAAGGAAAGCCAAAACCAGATCCTGCACAGCCAGCTGGAGTTGTTCCTGCGCAGTCTGCTCAAGTACAGCACGGTCGAGCTGCATCTGCACATCATCACGGACGAGCAGAGCGAACGCTCGGCGGAGGAGCTGATCAAGCAACAGATTGAACGGTTCCACCGGACCGCCTTCTACACGCTGTACCATGTGCAGGATTGTGCGGAAAAGATTGGCGACATCGTGCACGGGATGCTGCCGCTGTTCAACTACCGATCGGGGAGCTACTACAGTGATGCCTTATTTCTGCTGTCGCTCGGATTGCATCGCATTGTCGATCGGAGTATGCGCCGGGCGATCCTGATCGACTGTGACGTCGTGTTCCGGGCGTCCGTTAAGGAGCTGTTCGACCAGTTTGACCTGTTTGCCCCGGACCAACTGTTCGGCTTAGCTCCCGAGCTGACGCCGGTGTACCGACACGTACTATCCCGCTACCGGATGAATAATCCACAAACCGTCTTCGGTAGTCCATACTATCTGGACAACATCGACGAGTCGACTGAAGGGTCGAAAGATGTCTCGCACGGTAAAAAACCTGGCAGTCCAGTTGAAAAGCGACGACACGGATATCCCGGACTCAATTCGGGAGTCGTCATGCTGCATCTGGATCGCATTCGGCGGTCGCGACTGTACGAGGAGATCATCAAAGAGTCTACCGTGAAGAACATGGCGGAGAAGTACGCATTTCAGGGACATCTGGGCGATCAGGACTTCTACACACTAATGGGGTTCGAGTTTCCCGGACTGATATATCGGTTGGATTGTATCTGGAACCGGCAACTTTGTACGTGGTGGCGCGAGCACGGTTACAGCGACATTTTCGACAGGTACTTCCACTGCGAAGGGGCAGTCAAGATCTACCACGGTAACTGCAATACTCGGGCGCCGGAGTAGACTGTACTCCCTGGTGCCCGCACGTGTATCTCGTACTGTCCAGTACATTCCAGTGTCCATCTCTTCTTCAACATTCCACACATAGCGTTTTACGTTGGCCATAGCGATTTAGGGAGTAATGATTTTTGTAGTAAGGAGGATGGTGAGTGACATCGATCTCAAAGGCGAAACAAACGCGTCTTAATGCCCCTTACGTCCGTACTGTTGCGAGCTTTCGAAAAGCGGACAAATGGGCAGGCATTTATTTTTTGTTATCTTAGACACCCCGACATAGACTCCTAAAGAGCGCTTCCAGAAGGCGTCGACCGAGATCGTTCAACGATAAGCGACCGGGGGTACGGTTTCTAAGAAAACCTCTACTACTACCTTTGCACACTCCCCCGTCCGTGCAATAGTTACATAGTCGTTGCTTTTAAAAAGTTTATGTTCGTTTATATGTTACACATGAAATCCGATTTTAATTTGTTGCCAACGTTATGTTAAACAATTCTATGTAGCAAAGCGAGCTCATTATATGCAATGCATTGCCACCTAGATACGAGTGAACAATTTCAATTGATAGTGTAAACGAGAGGAGGCATGCATGGCTCTATTTTTTGTCGTGTGCGGAACAGAATCAAATTAGGTTAGCTCGTACAAAAGATTTGAAAAGTAAACAAACACCGAAAAATCCAGAATCTCTTCGAACCGTTTCGCGCACTGGTCGAACACGGTAGTTAATTCGTACAGTAGAAGCTATAGACAGCCAGCCAACGTGCCCACCAAGAACCAGGTCCACTTTTACATCGTGTAATAATGCTTTATTACGACCAGGTGGAACAAACGGTGGTGCGCACGCGAATAAACACACGTGTGAATTGATCGAGTAGAGGGCGAATAATAAAAAGGCAAACAATTTTCCCTTTTTGATATTATCGTTTATTCGACAAAACAAAACTTACTACATTAACATGTGGAGTGTGGCATTCATTCGTTTTTTTTGTTATTAATATTAGAAAATACGTAATACAAATAGAAAAATGACGACCAATATAATGATGAAGCTGAAGAATATTGTTCGGATCGAGTACTTTTGATCGAGCGCCAGTAGGTTTGTTTGCATGGTGCTTCGAATGTCCGTTCCTCGTTGAGTGACGGTAGTGGTACGACGAACTCCCGTGGAGGGCATCGGAGCGATCGTTTGCCGCCCACTATTGGCTCGGTAGCGTGACGATGATCCTTCATATGCCTCACGCGGCGCGTAAGTAGTTCTTACCGAAGAAGAATCCCCATCAATCATGGTCCATCTTGAAGGCGATCCTCGCTGCTCGAGCGTATCCCGCGGATGCAGCCCGGCTTCGGCACGTAAACGTGACAGCCGCTTGGTGAACTCGCTCAGGTACGGAGAGTCCGATGGATCAAACTTTGGACCGGCGTCATCTCGAATCGCAGAAGACATACTGCTCCGAACGGAAGTGGATCCAATCGTTGGCTTCGGAAGCGAACGCTCGGTAGTTGTGATGGTGCTTCCGTACTTCAATGATGATAGTTCCGGTTGGTTCACGGTGATAGTTGCGTACTTCTGCGATGACGGTTCCACAAAGTTAAAGTCGTCGCTAGCTTTGCGGCCCGTCATGTCAGATGTATTTGTGCGAAAACCATCCCTTTGTTGGTGATGTTTGACTTCCTTCACCAATGTAGGTTTCTGCAGTGCCGGAATATCATATGCATCGTCATCATCCTCAACAACGATGACTTCTATCTCATCTGCGTCCTTTCCCACTTCCGGTACTTCAATCTCCATCTCTTCGCTGATCGGTTCCGGGGCTCTAGCAAGCACCTCCACCTGATGTACGTAAGAAGTGGTCAACATTTCCGCCCGGGACAACGAAGGACTCTTCGACTTCCGGTCGCGCTGGGGCAATTGCGAGAGTGGAGTCATATCATCATCGGAATCTTCCAATATTGCCGGTACCTTCGGGATCGGTTGTAATGATGGCAGATCTAAATTCTTCTCCTTTGTCGGGATCAGTCTGCCATAACGACGTATCGATGCCGCAGCTTGTGCCGGTGGCAATTCAGTAGTGTTCGTAGCCTTCGGTGCCGGTTGCGATGCTGAAACTGGTTTGGGAAGTTTCGCGGTCGCCGCTGCTACATCAATCGTTGCTCGTCGATTAGTCATTTCCTTCTTCTTAGCCATCTTCTTCGACGGCGTGTTCTTGCTGCCCGCTGATTCGCTGTCCTCATCCGATGAGTATTTTGTAAGGTTGTGAATAGTCTCACGACGTCCTGCCTTTCCCGTGGCACCATTTCCGGAGGAGATATGATTGCGCAGCTTCTTGATCAGCACCTTCCGCGTCGTGCTTGTAACCGGCATGTTTGAGAAACCGCATTCGAGCAGCTTCAGCCGCAGTTGATCGTTCGACATATCATCGAAATTGTCCGCCATTTCGCACTTCCGATTGAGCACAGCGAGAGAGAACGGATGCAGAATAAATAGGTAAACTACAAATAAATTTGTTGCAGCTTTGGCTTAAAACACTTCGCGCGATGTGTTGTTTTTCGTTCCTTGTTTTCAACGCTTTGACACTTTGACAATTGCGAGCCGTTAATTATGCCAAGCGTTTGAATTTGACGTTTGGTCAAGGTTTCCGTATATGTGCACCTTGGAAGTTGTTCGAATTTCGAATTTGTCCTGTTGGTAAAGAAAACCGTTGCAACCAGCAGAGGAAAATTTATTTGTATTTAAACAATTTTATTTTAGGCACGTTCCAGTAATTGGTTCTGCTCCTTATATAAGTAATACAAAAAACCTGCCGTAGTTAAATTTTATTAAGAGCTCCAGACAGTATTCAGCTAATTATCGTCATCATCGTCATCCTTACAATACATCTCACACAGCCACAAGACGCACGTAGTGACGAGCAGCAAATTTTGCGCGTGTAAGTTTAACGAATAGCTACCAGTGAAGTCGGCAAACCAGCCAAGTATTTGTCCGAGGCTAAGCACCAGTATACCCTTGGTTACCATGTTGAAGCCTAGCGCATTTGGGAGCATCTTCTCTATACGTCGTTCGCTGCAATACTCCGCTACGGTTAAGTTCTGATTTACGATCGTGATCGACCGGAAGATACCGTAGAAAGCAGACGTAACCATCAGTGGTATCAGTGAGCGCATCTCCGCCATGACGGAACGTGCCACGACCAAAAATATTCCTGCCAGCAGAAAAGTAGTTCGATGGGAGAACTCCATCTTGTCCACAAACGCTGGTACTGTTATCCTCGTTATTAGATCGGTCGTAGAAAGGACGGACATGCAGTTGGCAGCTTCCAGCATTGTAAGATTGGCCGATTTCTAGTATGTCAAAAAAAATGCATTAGTAGGGACTCAAAGCAAGCATCTTCACAACTAAACCAACCTGGAGAAAATACGGGAAAAATAAGGAAAAACTAGTCGACGCGGTATAGGCCAGTCCAAGGCCAACGATTAAGTTTAAAAAAGACACTTGCTTCAAAATCGCAAAGTCCATCAATGCGGCTAGCTTCGACCAGCCGCAGGAAGGTTTAGCGCATGAATTGCCATTAGCCTGTGGGGTCGATTTATCTGCAGCTAGCAGTGGTTGGCTTTCCCTATCCCCTCCTGTCATACTGTCCTTCATGTGCCATTCTACCGGTTGCAGTAAACATGCACCCACCACCTGC
Organism: Anopheles cracens; assembly: GCA_002091845.1. NCBI lineage: Eukaryota > Metazoa > Arthropoda > Insecta > Diptera > Culicidae > Anopheles > Anopheles cracens. The sequence goes on along the minus strand of KZ071515.1, from coordinate 189,945 downwards.
AACGAACATATTAGTTATGACCTATCAAACGTAAGTTATGATAAAAGTTTTCTGACTCACCCCATTAAATGCTAACCCACCGATGATAAGAGTGGTATCCCTGAAATTATAGTTACTTAGAAGATATTGCACCAGCAAGGGCATGAGAATCTGTCCGACTCCGGTTCCAGCAAGTGCGAAACCCACCGCCCGGCCCTTTCGAAGGCGAAAGTAGGAGTTGAGGGCAACGAACGTGGACGCCTGTATCAGGCCGAGTCCAAAGCCGAAAGTAATGCTATACGAAAGAACGATTTGCCACAATTTCGTACTGTACGAGCACAAAGTTAGCGCACTGCCCGTCAAAAGACTCCCCAGGACAGCAGCCTTACGTGGGTTGAACTGTTTGATAATGGGCCCAGTGATTAAACCGGAAAAGTTGAGTGAAATATTCATCACGTTCATCACCAGCGCGGCTCCGAATGCATGCTCTCCAAGGCTGGCTAGGTACTCAGCAAACATGAGACCGAATACGGACACCAAGGACTGATTAAACACCTGTCGAATAGGGAAAAGTATATTCACTACCGGGGTTGATACTACAGCCTATCCACGATGGACCTACATTCACTAGTGCACAACCTGCCACAACAACCCATCCATAGCCGCCATCGGGTGCTACTCGAGACGCTCGCATTGCACACGTGCTACACTTTTTATCGAACTGCCTCAATTAAACTACCGCACGAAGCTTAGGGTCGTTGTAGTATTTGACAAATTCACACAGCACCACTGCCATGTCCGGTTCCGTGAATGTGATCTCGCGCACTGAATCACTTCGCGCCGGAATCCGTTGCTTACATTGCCCGGCTGTGTGGATATAGACACGGATTTTATCATAGCTCTCGGCAAACATACGTCCGAATCTCCGGTATGATATCTCAACTCCTCACAACTACCCCCGGAGATAACGAAAAAAAAGACAACACTCGGGACGCTATCTGCGTGGGTGCATCGTGCGAATGCAGAGTCTTCGGAGTGATGCTGAGTAGTGTGCTGACGGCGAATACCGAAGATGAGGGAAGATGATCACTTCTGGAGATGGTAGTAGGAGGTTGATGGCGGTTCATTTTGTTTTATATGAGCCGGAACACCGAAAAGCCGGCATGTGCAACTGCAAAACGCACCATGACAGGCCAGAAGCCATCAGATAAGCTAAAAGCGCATACATTCCATCGTTCGTTGAACTTTTGATGGCCTAAACTAGACCATGGTAATGTTGTTTTTATTTTATTTTCGTTGCCATGTCCGGTAACGGTTAACAGCTTACGGAATGGGCTTTACTCTGGTCCAACCCTGGGAACCTCCTTCACATTTTTGTACTAGTTCTCTCTTTGTCTATGTTGTGAAGCCACATAATAAGAACATCGTTTAATGTTTAATGTTTAAAAAATTTTGCATTTGTGCAATATTTATTAGTAATACTCTCGGCAGATTCGTAAACTGGAGCATTAGTTTTGTATACAATGTTTTTGAATAGAATGTTATGCAACACTACCAAAACTTATTTGTAACATCAACAAATTTCACACAACGAAAGGATCTTACAACGTTACAAGCGCACCAGTTTAGAAGCGCAGATTTACAAAACGGTGCGATATGCCCACGAATGTATGCAATAAAACAAGTGCTGATGCATGATGAGTTCAGCTTTGTTGAATGTATCATGATACATTCGAAGCTTCAGTAACGCCGTAACGCACCTCTACACTTCGGCTTTTGAGTATAGGAAGGGGTGAAACGAGGGGGAATGAAGAACTATGCGACGTTTGAAGATTGACCAGCTGGCGCGGGAGAAAACGGGAAAAGATATCGCTTATCAGAGTAGAAGTAAAATAGCAACATACCGTAACAACCACTGTGCGCTGGACAAATAGCCACGTTACTCGTTGTCTTACTCGTCGTGTTTTTGTTTTTTTCTACTTATGACGTCTATAGACGTCACGCCACCTGGGAGAGCACAGCCTCAGGGAGTGAAAGAAGTGTACAAATGTTGTAATTTAAACTAAAGTACGTGTTGTAAAATGTAAAACGGTCCAGGCCCGTGCAAAGTGATTGTGTCGCGTTCGCAGTAAAGCGGAGGATCATTGTGCAAAACGGCAGCAAACGCAAATTGCACGTACAACTCGAACCGTGTGGCTGGAGTAGCGACGACGACCATCACCTCACCCGAAAGAAGAAGAAGCGAAGACGCGCTGATTGTTTTTGGTGGTGGTTCACGAAAAGCAGCATTAAATTGCCGACGGGGGTCAAGTGTGGAAAAAAGGCTGTTAAAAATTATCTTTGGCTATTTGCTGCACGGGCGCGGTGAGGAGCGAGAGTCCTCTGGCGGGGGATATGCTTGTGCGCGGGAGTGCGTGTGTGTGCGTGTGTGTACGTAGGATGATTTTCCAGCACGCGTGAATACGCGGTGGGGCACAAACCGCGACTAGAAAGTTGGACCATTTCCTCCCGCCCACCCTTCAAACCATCCGCCGCGAGAAAAGCGCAGGCAATCAGCACACGTCGTCTGCACTGCTGGGTGCTACGAAGGAAGAGTGCGCGTGTTGGGGGGGGGAGGCAGGGAAAGAAACCGTGACCTACAGAACGAAAGCAGCCCACCGACTCGGGCTGGACAGGAAGTGAGCGGGAAATGGTAATAAAAATCGCAGCAAGCGCGACACACCGATGACGGCAGCAGCGACCCGTTTTAAATGAAGATTTGTACCAATAATTGCTGCTACCGGGGGGAGGACCAGTAACAACGGTGCGGCACACGGGTGTACATTACCATGCCGCCGATGTTGCGGTGGTAGTGTGTGACCATCCATTTGTTGAGTACATTTCCGCTCCGGTGTGAAAAACGGCACCGTATTCGCCAATCGCGTGTTCGCGCTAAACGTACGGGGCTCTGGTGTCGTAGTGGGGCGTGAAATTTCGTGCGTGCGTCCCCCGCGCGCGCGTGTGCGTATGTGTATGTGTGTGAGAAATAATAATAAGAATTTAATAAGCCACTTGAGTCACTTTCGCGCGAACCCTCCTCCGCCCGCTGTGTTCGTCGCGGTCGTGTTTTTCGCGTGCGCGCGCGTGTGTGTGAGTGATTTTTTTTGCTATTGTGTTGAGCCAGTAGTTGATTTGCAACTCCCGCTGGTGGTGTGGTCAACAACTGCTGCTGCTGCTGCTTGCCTGGGGTGGCGTGAGCATCGCAGCACACAGGCCCGCGAATAAATGTTTTCATATTTCACGTAACACAGACACACGCACACGGGACGACGACGGGCTATGCGAGGTCATGAAGTCGCCAATCGCACGGGTGTAAACGTGCCTGTCGTGTGTTGTTTGCTGTGTGTTCCGTCTATCTGTCCTGTGCCTGCCTGCCTGCCTGTCTGTCTGCAGCAAGGCAGGGCTCTCACCCACCGGTGGACCGGAAAAGGCTCTCGATAGTACGCGTGTCCCGCGCATGGTGAGCGTAAGAAGCCAGGGGCAACAGCAACAATTCGTGGCCGTCGTCGCGCGAGAGCAGAATGGAGAAACATAATACGCTGGATGTGACGACGTCGGGACGGGTGGGCACCACCACCGGGAGTACGGGCAGCGGCGGTGGAGCAAGCAGCAAGCTGAAACGAGCATTTTCAATGCCGCGCAATCCATTTCAAGGTTCGCGAACGGCCAGTGGAGCGGCTGCCAACCAGACGACCAAAGCGGTTGGCAATGGTAACGGCGGTAGCACGGTGCCTACTGCTGGTACTGCCAGCGAAAAAGATGATGAATCGCGCTGCGATTCGCGGTTGAGCAACGGCCAGAAGAAATCCGCCACATCCGGTGGCGGTGATGGTGCAGCGGTCGGCGGTGAAAAGAAGATCTTCCGCCGATTATCGGTGAAAAAGTTTATCAATCGCATTGCACAACAGATGACATATGTCAATCGTACGGTGGTAAGTGGCTGGACACGTTCGCGCGCACCCCGTTTCTCGGTCCTGCGTGTATGTGTGGCGTGTGTTTGTGTTGGGCGGCTGGTGTGAAGGAACGTCCATTCGTCGGCCGTCCCCCTCCCCACATGGTCCCAAGCGATTCCGTCCATCGCCGGAATAATTGACCTTCTTCTCCACTGATTGCTCTCAATCATTCAATCATACACCCAGAAGGGGGAGAGGTGGCGAAGACGAGTAGTTCACCCGCACCAACCGTTCCCTTGTTGATGATCCAACTGTAGACTCACACACACGCGCGTGCAACCATTCATAAACCGTATTTTTTCTATGATTTCTAGGGCAATCATAAATTCGACAAGCTACAAACGTCTCAAACGTCCACCCTCAGCGGTGGTGCGGGTGTGGGCGGTGGTGTCGGAGGTACGGGGAACTTTGTGTGGCCACCGGACACGGTGCCGGGTGTGATAGGCTTGCGGAACCACGGAAACACCTGCTTCATGAACGCCGTGCTGCAGTGTCTCAGTCACACGGACATACTGGCTCAGTATTTCGTTTTGGATCTCTACAAAGTAAGTAATGGTAGTGTTTGTTGTTTTTGCTCAGGTTCTAATCCGCGTCCCATTTGTTTCGCTTGCAGGCTGATCTTAAACGACGGAACAAAATTAATGCCAAAAAGTTCGGTACGAAGGGTGAGCTGACGGAGCAGCTGGCGTTGGTGCTAAAATCGCTTTGGACGTGCAAGGACGCGCCGGACTATAGTTCGAATTTTAAGGTGAGAGGTTCCGGGACCGTGGTGGTACAGTGGTAGCCAAACATGTCAGCTGTGGCGGAGGTAATCCGCGAATGCTGTTTATCTTATCTTGCGCCCGGTGTGCAAATGAAACCGTTATTGGATGGCTTGTGATAAATTTGCGAGACCTCCAAACAGATCGCAATGAAAAATTCCATGGCAAGTGGTCAAAAAATTGGATAATCTTTATTTAACAATTTCTTTAATTGAGTACTTTTTTTAGCTTACCAGCAGACCCAACAGAAAATATTTGCAAAAATAAGTGCTTAATATAGGGTCCATTTTAATCTTGCTCGTCAAAGTTAAAACGAAACTAAACAAATTGATAAAACTGTTATCGAAATTTCAGAAGAAAAAACCTCCAAATCTAAAGTATTAGTGTTGAGCAGCCCTGAGCATCAATATTGCGATGCCTTTCACTAAACTTTTCTTGTTACATTCTTTACTTTCTCCCGTGTTGGCAGGCTGTGGTCGATCGTTACGGAAGTCAATTCAGAAGCTCTACGCAGCATGACGCACAGGAATTTCTTTTCTGGTTGCTCGACAAGGTGCACGAAGATTTGAATACGGCAACAAAGCGAAAATACAAAGCGATTAAGGTACGGGTAATGCATTACCGATGGATTCGAGTTGCAGCATTCTAATCGTCATTCCTTCCCACAGAACCACGGACGCTCCGATGAGGTGATCGCAGCGGAAACGTTAGCAAACTATGTGCGCTGCAACAACTCGTTCGTGCAGGCCGTCTTCCAGGCCCAGTTTCGCTCGTCACTGTCCTGTCCGACCTGTGGCAAGCAGAGCAACACGTTCGATCCGTTCTATTGTCTTTCGGTGCCACTGCCGCAACTCTCCCAGCAGCCGGTGCTGGTGAAGGTGATCTACTCCTCGCAGCAACCGAAGCAAGTGAAGCTAGGACTGGGCATTCCGCACGGTTCACCGGTGTTGGCACTGCGGGAACAGCTGCACGCCGATACGGGCATCGCACTCGATCGGATGATACTGACCGAGATCTGTGAGTCGGGTTTCAGTCGTGTGTTTTGCGATTCGCATCTTATGGCGTCCGTGCGCGAAAACGATCCACTGTACTGCATCGAATGTCCGGCACTGACTGGGGTGAGCTCTGGTGGTGGTGCGCAGGATGCAGCCAGCGGGACGAAGATTGTGCTGTGCTTGTGCAATGGAAAGCGCGAGTCTAATGGGCACGTGAAGCGTTTTGGTACACCGTTCTGTCTCGTGGTCAATCGGGACGTTTCCTACAACGAACTGCAGAAGCTGCTGCTGAAGGAACTATCTGGAATTTTGCGTTCGGAAGTGTTTGCATTCGCCACACCGGCACAGAATCTGTTCCGGATGCGGCTACAGGATCCGTCCTGCGATGCGGACACCTATCTCGAAGCGACCGTTGAACATCCGCTCTTTACGGAGATGATTGATCTGGCGCTTTCAGTGCTACCGGCGGACGCGGGTCCGACACACGTGAAGCTACTGCTGGAGTGGACCGATCCGGAACGTTTCTTCAGCGATATGGGCGACCCGTTTGTGGAGCATGAGAGCGTTAGCCAGATGCGGGAGAAGATCCCGGCCAGCTCGGCGCTCACGCTCGAGCAGTGCTTCGAACACTACACCAAGGCAGAAACGCTCGGGCAGGACAATGCGTGGAAGTGTCCACACTGCCAAGAGTATCTGCCGGTGGTGAAAACGCTTGGTCTGTGGTCGCTGCCGGATATAATGGTGATACATCTGAAGCGTTTCCGGCAGCAACAGCTACGAGCCAGTTCGCAGGCAGCAAAGCTGACGAATCTGGTCAAGTTCCCACTGCATGGGTTCGACATGACGCCTCATCTGGCGCGCGACCAAGCAGTCGCCCACCAACAACCGACGTCGCAGGCCACGCTCGAGCGCCAGCAGGGCTACTCGGACGCATCCGACAACTGGAGTCCTTGGCGCAAAATTATGCGCAGTGGCCACTCCACCCAAACACATTCCATGCTGGCGGGCGGTGGAGGCGGAGTAGGTGGAAACGGCACCGGACGTCGGCAGCCACTTCCGATGGACAATCGGTACGATCTGTACGCCGTTTGCTACCATCAGGGAGACACGCTGGAGACGGGTCACTACACGGCGGCCTGCAAGAATCCGTACGACGGGCAATGGTATCGCTTCGACGATCAACGCGTCTCACACGTACCAAACGATCGGATCGACGAAGAAATCATCAACAACGAGGCTTACCTGCTGTTTTATCAGCGGCGGAAGCTACCCGGGCCGGACGGGTCGGCCGGCGAGTGTTCCGGTAGTTCCAGCTCTAGCTCGGTTGATCATTGGGTCTCGAAAATCATTGTACCACCGCCAGCAACGAGCGCATCTACCGCAACATTGGAGCGCACGGCGAAGGTGGCAGTTGTGGTCCCTACGGCGAATGACTCCACATCAACATCACCCACACAAGAAATGAACTCCTCGCCCGACCCGGTCTCGGAACCTCCAAAGTCTCCCGACGCAGTGGTACCGGCTCATGACGCAAAAGGTGTTGAAGTTTTGTCGTGTTCGACGCCAAAGTCCGGTGATCCTCCCTCCGGCGAGTTGAAAGGCTCGCCGGTGAAACTGCTTACGGAAGCCAGCGTCGTCGATACTGTACAAGAGATCGAACCAAAATCCATCTGCTCGTCAACCTCGCCGACCTCGCCGCCGGTAGCTGTTGTGCCAACGGAAATGCAGCATGCAATCGTATCAGCCCCAGAAGCCAAAGAATCAACCAACAAACCACCAGCTATTGCTGATGAAGCGAGCAAACAATCGACGACGACAACGACGATCAGCAACACTGATGAGGCGTGCAAGAGCGTCAATAAAGTAGCCGCCAAGGAGGTGTCGGAGCAAAACGGCCATCACGACGGGTCCTCTGATGTGAGCGAAGCGATGCTACCACCGCCACTTCGTGTGGATAAGCACGATCGTGTTGAGCAGCAGCTGGCGTCCCTAGCGTCGGCCGGCGCAACAACGACCGGAACTGGCGGTGGTCGCTTCTCGCTACCATCGTCGCAGCAATTTCAGGACATTCTGTGGCGTGAAAACATGTCCGAGCTGATGCACCACCGACCGTCTTCGTTTGCGACGTACAAGAGCGTGATCGATGCGGGTGATGCGGTGTCCCTGATCCGGGGTGCAAACACGTGCAGCAAGGACACGCTGCTGTTCATCGACCAGCAGGGACACGGGCTGGTGGATCGGGTGGTGCTGGACGATGATGACGATCCGGACGATTTGCTGCCACCCGGAAGCGGAAGTCGTGCGTTGTGGGTAAGCAACCGTCCTCAATGCTGGTTTGGGGGAAAGCAAAAAACGAATCAACCCGTTCTTTTCGTTTCCTATTGCAGATTTCTCCTGTTACGCCACACAAGCTGATCACCGTTTCACCGAAGAACTAATTCCCTTCAGACAAACAACAAACGAACGACCCACAAAGTGTCGGAGAAACGCAAAAGTATTGTCCT
>KZ071515.1:154869-167460 GCA_002091845.1 Anopheles cracens | reverse complement strand
ATCTTTTTTGCCAGACACCGAACGCCGAAAGCCGAATTTTTAATGTAATTTTAACAAAACGATCTAATCTAAATTGCTTTCTCTCGACTCTTGTCGTGAGTTGTGTGGGGAGGGAGCGATATCATTTTCCCGGGCGTGGACCTCTGTAACACACCCGAATTTCACTTCCATTGGGTGAGTCTTTCGGCTCGGCGTATCCGAACGTTACGGTGCCGAATCCGGTTCGAGGGACCAAATCGCAGCAAACCACGAACCGCGCTAGCGGCGCGTGGACGAACAACCGGAAGAAAAGGGTGCGATCGAGGGCACGTGGAAAAGGGAAAAGCTTTTATGTTTTCACACCCGACGCTGCTGGCCTACCACCCGTGTGCGGTTCGATTGGTTCGATTTCGGAAGCCTTGAAGGTGTAAGATTATTGTGCATGTCTTGTGTTACCGTCGCCACCACCACCAACGCCCCGTGGCTGCGGTGTGGAAAAGAAAATATTGAATTTTCTTTTAAATTGTTTTCTCACCTTTCGGTGGTGAGGAGAAACTCGTTCCGTATTGTGTTCTAGGCGGAGCGCAAATTCGATACAGCTTACCGCGGAAAGCAATCTAAACATGCCGGTTGTTTCGTTGGAATGATCGTTCAGTTGCGTTGCTGTAGATCGGGCGATTGATAAAATTAAACGCGAAAAATTACACGAGGCGAAAAAAAAAACACATTTTGCTGAAAACAGTATCAGCGAGAACCAAGCTCCGCACGGAATGGCGTCGACGAGAATGGCATCAACAATTGCCGACCGTCGTGTCGGGGGCAAGGAAGTGGTAGTGTGTAAAGTAAAGTAAGCCACCCATCATCACACCAAACGGACACAATAAAGCTCTCCCAACCCCGCCCCACGCTAGATGCCCGGAAGCGGTTCCAAATTGCTCGTTACTCGACATTCCGATCATCGTCTTAGAGGAAAACAGAGAAAAAACAACGAAAACCGGTAATGAAATCCTCAATCATCGCGCGGAAAAGGTTTACTACACACATATGGTGCGCGCGTTGGTTTTTCGGGGTTATTTTTTGCCGTTGTTGTTTGGAGAGCTGGTACACCGAGGTTGGCTCGGGTGTGTGAAGTGCTGGAAGAAAAACAGCCATCCGTCATCGAGTCACTCACTCCCTGATGCTGGATCGATCGAAAGCAGACACGACGGGGTCCGGCGCTTCAATTAGTAGAGGAAGGTGCATTTGTTTACATCGCCTACTGCCGAGGGCGCGGTGTGTTAGCAAGCTGTCAGAATGTGATATCTCTGTGGTTACTGCGATGCTCTAGAGTCCGGTGCGTCTGAATGTACATTTTCAAACGTTTTCAATCTGCTATGAACTGCTTTTCTGAAAAGAATCAATGTTCCTCATAGATTTACAGACCTACGGGGAGAAGTGTATCTTACAGAGTATGTCGAAGACATCCATGAAAAATCTCAACTTTCAGAACTAATACCTTAGTTGAACTAATACCGTATCATGTTACAGGAATTTTAGAAGACGAATGCATATGCCAGTTGACCTATAATTGGGCCAATGTCGCGCCAGTTCAAAATCTTGCATTGATTTCGTTGAATGTACATCACACAACCATTCTACATCCAATTTGTAGACATGATCTTACTATGATGAAACTAATTTGTGTTTTTTTCCATCTTCTCTTCTCTTTCCAAATGCCGCTTCGACTCCCTTCGCAACCGGTGGACGACGATCTACTGCACGACACTGACACAACGGTTGTCGTCATCATCTCCAACACCAACACGTATCAATTACAACACCATCACCACTATCACCGGCCTCCCGTTTTGGATGCAATCCATCTTACCGTAGCGGTAAGTATCTAGCACGCGCGCAAGGTTCACCGCCGTAATGGTGTATAGTAGAGCCTGGTGAACATATTTCCACCTCGATACGCAAGCAGGAGCACGTACTATTCTGACTGCGGCTGGCGCGGTGATGTTGTTACACTTGTTTGAGCCCCGAAGGGAATGTACAAGTTGCGCGCACCACGTGTATCACGAGGAGAGCGCATAATGCACGTTTGGCTATAGTGGCATTCGGTGTTGTGAAGGTACCAACACCCGGCCGACACGCGACGTATGAAGGGTCGAGTTCTTCTTCTCCATATTTGATGACGCGATCAAGCTGCCACGAGTGTGTTACGCTGGTGACTCGGACAATTTTTCACCATACCCCGAAATTCACCCGTACGGAGACGGTCGGCTGTATGCTGTAAGACAAATAAACCGTTACCGCATGGGTGGTCGCGACGGGCCGCCCTCCGCCGGTCCCGTCCAAGTTCCAAGCCACTGCCCGCGGGGGGACCGGCGTGAATCGACGAATCGAACGGCAATCGATGCGTTGCGGCGGGATGCATGTAGAATGCATGTTTTCGGACCGAATCGAACAGCAACAACAGCGATCGCGGTGTCACGTATCCTTTTAATTGGGTTTACATATTTATACGCCGTACAGCAGCAGCAACAACCGAGAAACAAAATACGCGCGCGTGTGTGTCCTTTCACTGTGTGAGGCAAGCCAGATGGCGGAACACGCGTTTCCTGCATTTCATTGATTTGTTTTGTCCGCGGGTCGCCCCATTAGGCGTGATGTTTTTTTTGTGTTATACATTATGGACAGTACCGCGGGGCCCGTGTTTCGTACCACCGGCGATGACCCGTGCTAAGCGATCGATTAATTTGTGCCACCAGGCGATTCGGCGATCGGGGTCATTAATAACAATTCACGGACCGCCCATTCGATCGTCAACGATCGCTCGTTAAGGGTGGCGATGTGATTGGCAACAACCCCTGCCCAATCGTCGTCGTGCTAAACGCGTTCGGACAATGCGCATTCTAGCGTTTCTGCCGTGTACTACGCTGGGGAATTCGATTTCTTTCGGTCAGCAAAAGTGCGTTCAAGCACCTCTCCCGGGCGTGGGTGTACCAGAAACGAGAAGGGAACGGTTTTTCTTCATACGTGCCTCGAAGAAGAATATGCAAATGCTGCTTAGAGTCGCGCCATGCCATAGTTGGCCGCGGTGGAGTTATGCCGACTGTGGATGTGGGCACACGTGGGAAATTCGGTAGGTCAAATCGATGGCAGCAGTTAACAGTTATTTGTACTAAATGCTGTGCTGTGTGTGTGTTTGTGTTGTGGCCACTTGGCCCAAATTCGAACGGTCGGTGGCCCGTTTGACCAACTACGAATTAGGTCCGATTATCGATCGCTCCGGCGGCTCTCCTGGTGGATATTTGGCAGACCTCAATTCCGCCCGGGGTGTGAGTGCCCGGTTGGTGGTGGTTCAGTTGAACTGATACTGATTCACTTTCACGCTGTTTTATTATTATTTCATGCGTTTTTTTTTTGGTTCGCTCTCGTCGGCTTCGTCCGGCGCGGAATTGGTAAAAACACCTGCGTAGCACACGCGGCGCGGAGCACTTCGGGATTCGGAAGCGTCCGGCAGACATCCAGCAAAACGTAACCGGCGTGGAAAGCGTAAGTGTTTCGGAGGAATCGGGCAGCGAGTGGTGCCGAATTCCGTTTGGGCTGAGATTGAGCCAGGCGCATGTTGCTCTGTGTACCACATTACGTCAGCACGGTACGCGGATCACGGTTCGGACAAACGGCGGGTGCGCCATGCTTGCTGAACCACCGGAGTTGAAATATGCCCGTAATACGAAAATCAATTCGTTAAACTTTGGCTACCGGGCTCAAACAAGGCTCTTCCTTCGCTGACATAAGATAGCTGCGCTCGGGAAAGGCGAGCAAATCTTATGCGTAATTTATTCAACGCCTGGTAAATTTGTTCAATTTGGCAGCCCGCAACGGCCAGTAACGGAGCGTGGCTTTTTGGATTTTTACAACAGCCGGCCTGAGATGATTTACTTTCCCCCGCGCACGCGTCCAAACCGCTTCGTGTTAGATGAATTTTTATTCGAAGGGAAAGCTTTGTCCGATAAGGGGTCTAACTAGCGCCGCCCGCATAAGCTGGTTAACCGTTGCATTTTCATGCGCCTGATTGCGGCGGCACGGAACGAAAAACGACACAGAGTGTGTGTCTGGCATTATTTATGCGACGTGAGAAAACGGACCGTTTACGTCAGATGTTTAATCTGTTACTGCGTCGTGTTTTTTTCGCTGTTCAGGAGCTAATGGGTGTGATAAATTGGCTTCGAACGTTTCCAATGATATTGCAGCGTGATTGGTGGCAGATTTCGGTTGACTGAATAACGGTCATTTCGAAAACTGAGCGCAACGACCCAGGTAGCAGCGTTGGAGCGCTGAACTGTCAAATGATTCATAGGCGAGCTGGCTGTTTGGGTGTTGGCTACCACGGCTTTACACGCAGACACATTTGGAAAGCACGCTCGTACTGTTGCTCAATGGGGCGAACTCTGCTCAATGTCCTCATACACATACAGCCGTCATATACTCGTTGAATTGAGAGACGATTGTTATGTTTTTCTCATTTAAACATTGTAACGGTTGGGCAACATTTTCAATGTTGATATCTTAGAAATGTGTTTGCAATTGTATGTGTCTGCATTTTGAATAATTCAATAGCTCAATAGTAGAATAAGTCAATAGTTTATGCATGAGACGTTTTTCGTGTCGGATTTTGGAATTCAGGGAAGTAAGTGAAATTAATTTTAGTTTTCTTCACATTTAATGTTTTTGTGACAAGATTGTACAAACCCTTCTATTGCTGGAACACCTTCTGAAAAAAAATCAAAACGTTGCTCAATTTTTGAGCGCCACTGCAGATTCTCACGATGGTGAGCTGTCAACAGCGCTGCGTGTAGAGAGACGGATGGATTGTTTGTTGTTTTTTCTTCCCATCATCTTTCGGTTGCGGTTGTGATTTCCTTCTTGGTGCGTGGTCGAGCGAATTGCAGGTCTGTCCGATTCACGCGCGAGTTTCGTCGTAGGTACAGAGTGATAACCCTTCACCATCACGGTAATTGAAAGTGCGTTAAATACGGACAAACATAGTTGTGCCGTCGCAGCAGCGAGTGTGTCGCTTCCTATACGAAGAAGAAGAGCCCCCTCGCGTGTGAGTGTGCGTGTGTTTGTGTGTGTGTGTGCTAGTGTATGAATGCGGCGCGGTTTGTCGCGAAAAAAAGTGCGTATGCGTTGCAGCAGAACCGTGCGTTGTGTGTGTGTGTGCTAGTGTATGAATGCGGCGCGGTTTGTCGCGAAAAAAAGTGCGTATGCGTTGCAGCAGAACCGTGCGCCGCTGGACGCAATCCGGCATTATTTAGTGATCATTTTCGTTCGCGACAACCGTTTGAGGGCAGACGCGCGTGTTGCCATCGGTGGGAAAGGATTGCAAATGGTGCTGTTCGTAACAGACGGAGTTTTCCAGTGGAGGAAATAACAACAAAACCAGGGGCCGAAGAAGTCTCGAAGAAGCAGCCGAGCTAAGAAGCGCATCGTGTCAGTGATTTTCTTGTTGCTCCTTCTCTTCATTGACGCCTAGTCGGCAGCGCGTAAGAAACAGAGGGAGATAGCGCACTACGTACACGCCATAAAAAGGGATGCAGAGGGCGGGCAATTTGGTCCACGAAACGCATTTGTCGTATCAGGGGACGGGCACTTGAACCGAAACATGTCCGGAGACGAATCGTATGCGCCATCGGTGCTGAACTGGAAAGATAACAGGGTCAAGTGCCGGGCACCGTTTGCCTTGAAAGGATTCCTTCCCTGTCGCACCAAACCACGCTCACTAGTACCTGCCCAGTACACCCTAATCCCGAAAGGAGTTTGGAACTGGAGCAAAGGAAAAGAAATGGGGAAAAGTACACACGCACACAGCATCGCGTGTTGCTGTGTGTGCGTATCCTTGCTCCGGGGCTGTTTGCATGTGTGTGCGTACAGCATCGACTGTAGCCTGTCAAAAGCAACGCCTGGAGGAGGAACCAGTAGCCAGGACTTCGGTTTCGGAGTAAGCAAGTGCGGCTCTGTACGGTAACTCCAGCAGCACTACCTTCTGTTTGTGAATCTTGGAGCTGATTGCTAACGAGTAATGCTTTGCGCCCGCTTTGGAAAACATCTGGAGCTGTGAGTTAAAGACTCCGAATTCTGGCAAACAAAACCGGTACAGCGCTACTTTGATACCGTGTGTGAAATGTTCGAAGTATTTTTTTCCTCTCTCCAGCGAAGAACCGAAGCCAACACCCTTTCTTAGCGAAGAAGGAGGCTGTGAAACAATTTGTACAAAGAAAAGCTAAAAAAGCAGTATCTTCTTGTGGTGAATGTTCATATTTCGAAGAACAGAACGGAATCGTGCATATTCGGTTAGAGGAAGACTGTGTAAGCAGAAGGGGAGAATTTGTGTAAACGGCGGTAGTGAGGGTGATGATACGTGTATAAGTCAGTTTGTGTATGTGTGAGGCATAAACATAAAGAATAACTGCATCGAAGAATATGTGTCCGGATCCAGCATTAACGGCAGCAGTTGAGTCTCGGTCGTCCAACCAAAAATATGACTCATAAGTCACACGGCGGGACATTTCGAACGGCATGTTTTATGCTCTCGGTTTTATTCTTTCTTTTCCTGTACTTCGCTCTCAGGGTGTCTCCCCTACATCCAGGCTCTTACTGCAGAAGAGTGATGTTTGTGTTACTGCTGTTGCAAAATTAAATTTTCCGCACAACCGATTGTGAAAGTGATTATTCAATCCATTCCTTGGCAAACCTACCCAGGCCAGCACCGAAAAAGCTTTCCCAAATTGAGCAACAGCCCGGAGGTGACCGGAGAGGTAAAAAAGACTAGTGCTGCTTACAGTTTGTCCTTTCCGAACGACTGGATTTCTTCTCTCCAGCACCGGGACACGAACACCAACGCCGCATGAAATGATTGATTGGGAGTTTGGAGCAATCAAACCAACAAAACACAAATCGGGAAAAAAGACTTGCGTCTCGTGTGTATGTGTGTGTGTTGAAAGTTACCACACATCCTCATCCGGTGGTGGTTGACATGGAGTAGTGAATCAAAGGAAGAAAAAAAACATGCCACTTTGCGGCCTTATCAGGTTTAAATGAGTACAAACAGTTACACACCCCGTTGAAAAGATTGGTCATATCTTGAACCCTCACAGAACCTCCTCACGCTGCATACCACGACAATCAAGCCAAATACTGAGTTGCTGTTTGGTTTCTCTAGCTTTCTCGGCGAAATTATGGCAAAGTTCTCGCTTCACAAAACAAGCTGTCTAAATGGCAGGCTTGAAGTTAAGGAAATGCTTGGTACAGTCGATTGCTGAGCTGTTATTTTCCCGTGTCGCAGTAGGCCTAACTGGACGGGCACCTCAAACGCAACCGTGTGCTATTGATTACACAATAATAAAAGCGAAAGGAAGCTTCACCACCAAAAAAAAGCGAACGCTCGTGTAGCAAAAACCGCAGAAAAAGAAGGTCTCTTTGATCGATTGTGTTTCTCACTGCGAATGGCCACTGGAGGTCGTTTCTATTTCACTACAAACCGCGAGATTGCCCACGGACTCGTCGTGCTCTCTGGACTAATTTTAACTGTTCTACGGTCTGAATCATAGCGTGCCGCGTGAGTAATGGTTCGTCCTACAAGCGCTGAGTATTGGGGTGCGTATCGGAGGGGTAATTAGTCATCGAGCATCGAGACTCCAGAGTGTTTCAAGCGGCGAAGGAATTCAGCTACTTCACGTGGCGAGGCTTAGTTTGCGAATATCCGATCGGTATCGTTTCGATCGGAATGTACTGTTTTCAAGTGTTCCGTGGAACGCACTATCCCACGCATGCTACAATGAATAACTTGTCCATGTGTCCACACATCCAATCCAGAGAGTTCATCCAATCCACACCGAACAACTGTAGTCGTACGTTTGTGTTGTGGTGCGATGTGCCATAACGCAACGCTATCGTCTTCTGACACCGTGTGGCCGTGGCCCATCCCCATCCACGAGATTGGACAACGATGGACAAGGCACACAGCGCAAGTTTGACGCGTCTTATCACCCCGGAGAGATAGACAGCTTTTTATGGCGTTCGGTGCTTGCTGTACTCCTTGAGGTCACGTCTTGTTTTGACGTGATGTCCCACTTGCACCGGAAGTTCTTCCACAAAGAACGACCAGTCCGGAGTACGGATTTGGATAAGACCATTATTTGGACACAGTGCGCATTGTGCGCGCTGCCTTCAACTCTCCTCCAATACCTCTGGGGAGTAGAGGGCCGCCCCCGGCGTATGTTTTCTTTGGAGCTTCCTGTGTCTCTCCCCCTCCTCCTGAGTGTTCCCAGGAAGAAGACACACATATTAGAATCGAGTAACGCTCAGCATATTTTTGTTGAACCCTGAGGCCTGCCGCGGCGAAGGTGCTGGGAAACGAGCACCGTTTTGACCCGACGACGAGGGTTTTAGTTGCTTATGGTGGCAACTTATTCCACACATGTGTTTGGTGCTGCTGAGTGTGTACTCCATCGCTCCGTGCGTGGCCGATGGAATGGAAGGCACAAACAATCTCGATCCTACCTATTCCGGGAAAGCGAGCGCGGGAGTGCGCTCGAAGAACACCCGACATGCTTCTGGGTCATACTCCGTTCGGATTGTGAATGCATTGCTCGTCTGTACCGTCGGCTTGCTGCGGACAACATGTTTATTTGTGCGTCCCCATACCCTTCGGGACGATGGCCAGAGAATCGGTTTTTGCTTCTTTTTTGTGCTCTGTTTATAATTGATCCCGCAGAGCTCTCTGTTTTGTGATGCTTCCGTTTCGAATGCCCTCCATCTACGCGGCCGATTCCGGAGCGATGCAATCGTGAAACGTGGATCCCTATCGGAATGTTACATCGCTCTGTATGGGGGGAATGAAAGGAGGGGGCGACCACGCACTGTTGAAAGCACGCAGCCGTGCTCGCACAAACGTTACTCAGCTACAAACGGTCACATTGTGTCACATATGCTTTTCGTAGACTGCTCGAGACCCTTGCGTTCCGTAACATGCTGTGGAAGCAATAATCTCAAAGTGTTAACTAGCTCGTTCGTTCGTCGGTCGCATAGACCTTCACGCTGGAGGTGAAATACCCGCGGCACTCGCATAACTCGCAACTCGCCGGCCAGTACGTGGAAGCAAACTGTGCGAAACAAATGCAGTAATATGCATCTTGCATTCATTATCATACACTTACCGGACGTACGGGCGCATGCGCGCGCCCTCAGCAGTAACAGTACTGTGACGCAAAGCGTGAGCGCAACAAGGGCCAACGGAGGAAGATAAGAAAGATAGAGTCTGATGCCTGCTGCTGCCCTGCTACTACTACATTGCTGCCCCCTACGGTCAATCCATCGGCCGTAAATTGTTTCATTTGCAATGAATTAGGAACTATCGGCCGCTCGGACGAGGCGTGGCGGGTTCAATAATTCCACCCAGACGAAACTCATTCTGATTTATTTGCTTTAAATCGTTGCGAATGTGTACTTCACAGAGACTGAAAGAGAGAGGAAGGGTGTCCCCGGTTACCCGTTCGGCCAGCGCTTTATGGCTTATCTTCTTCCCGTATCGGTCGTGCGTTTACTTAGAATGGGAAAAGCGCATCAATGCACAACGGTAAACACGATCGTCCGTTTATGCTTGAGGGATCCTGGACCCCGTTAGACGCTGCCCCCCCTCCCCCACCCCATACATGGACAGCGATGACACATCGATCATGATGCAAAAAAGGAGATCTTTTCATAAATATTAATAATGCATATACGGCATCCAACACTACCACAACCTCCCCTTTCCGAAGCAGTCTTTTCTGGGTCGCTTTCTAGGCCTCCATAACCCTCCTCCACGGGGAGCAGCGTAGCAGCGCGTTGGGTCAACCATTTGTTTCAATTAGACATTGCCACTAGCTACTAGCACTCACATATGTGGCTCTACCGTTGACAGTTGGCACAATTTAGTGGGGGTTGTTAGTGATCGCTTTCCGCACGAAATCCGCGTCGTCGGAATGCACATTCACAATCGCGAACTCGCCTCGAGTGACACGTTATCGGAAGGTCGTCGTCGACCGCGGGTGGTGGGTCACAAGATGTGTCAAACGAGATTCGGATTGAGGAGTTTGACGTCCGGGATATAATCAATCATGCCGGGTGTGTAACTGGAGCAGCTTTATTGGAAGGGTGTCCCCGGTTACCCGTTCGGCCAGCGCTTTATGGCTTATCTTCTTCCCGTATCGGTCGTGCGTTTACTTAGAATGGGAAAAGCGCATCAATGCACAACGGTAAACACGATCGTCCGTTTATGCTTGAGGGATCCTGGACCCCGTTAGACGCTGCCCCCCCTCCCCCACCCCATACATGGACAGCGATGACACATCGATCATGATGCAAAAAAGGAGATCTTTTCATAAATATTAATAATGCATATACGGCATCCAACACTACCACAACCTCCCCTTTCCGAAGCAGTCTTTTCTGGGTCGCTTTCTAGGCCTCCATAACCCTCCTCCACGGGGAGCAGCGTAGCAGCGCGTTGGGTCAACCATTTGTTTCAATTAGACATTGCCACTAGCTACTAGCACTCACATATGTGGCTCTACCGTTGACAGTTGGCACAATTTAGTGGGGGTTGTTAGTGATCGCTTTCCGCACGAAATCCGCGTCGTCGGAATGCACATTCACAATCGCGAACTCGCCTCGAGTGACACGTTATCGGAAGGTCGTCGTCGACCGCGGGTGGTGGGTCACAAGATGTGTCAAACGAGATTCGGATTGAGGAGTTTGACGTCCGGGATATAATCAATCATGCCGGGTGTGTAACTGGAGCAGCTTTATTGCAATCCTTTCAATTCCCGTCCATCTTTGTGTGATTATTCAAGTAGACGCTGCCGAGCTTAACCCAGCGCGTGAGTGAACTGGAAAGGATCCACGAATTGACAGGCGTCGCGTATATATGTGCTTTGTGCCGAGTGTGTGATTGCGTGTGTGATTGAAAAGACGTTCAGAATAGCATGAGAAAATGAGTGCATCAACGCCCACGACGCAACAAGCGGCACCCGGTGCCCCACCTGTACCGCCGGTGAAGCCGGTACTTTCCTCGCCCGGTGCCTACATGGCCAACTTCCAGTCCGGTACGGCCGGTGGAGGCACGGCTGGGTCGACAGTGGTGCCGCCCCCGATCACGGCCGGCATCCACGGCACGAACAAGACGCACGAGAAACCAACGATCGCCGCCCGGCCCATTCCGCCCCCGAAGCTGCCAAACTATTCATCCTCCTTCAACAAAATCGACCGCGACCGGAACGAGTTCACCAAGATCGACAAGGCGGAGCGGGAAAAGGTTAGCCTGGTGAGAAGACGGCGAGCGATAGCCTGCCGGAAGCCGATCCTTTACGAAGCGGGGAACAATAAAGCTTTATTGATTATTTTACAATCGGCGCTGCTCCCTCTCTGAGAGCCGGCGTCCATAATGCCGAACGATCGAGACGTACAGCAGATAGACATTAAAACAAACCATCCGAGTGGTGCGAATGCTTGAAAAGGTTCCACTCAGGCGAGGGCTACAGAAGCGAGATTGTTGTTTACACGCGGGATAATTTAATCATCCTTTTGGTGTGCGTGTGTTTGGATTGTTTCTAAAACTGCAACGGCTGCAATGTGTTTGCCACCCGGTTGCAATGTTATACTTGGCTGCCTTTTTACCTTCACATGTGTGCCTTTGGGCGATGTGGAGAGTCTGTGCCGCCGAACCATAGACTGTTTAGAAACAGGGTGGAAAAAGGAACAGACAGAGGAACGCCGCAGCGTGTTGATGCTCTCCAGGAAGCGACTGATGGTAACGAGATTTCATGCACCATTTAGCGCGCGCGCGCACGGGGAGTGCTTATAAAGCTCCGTTTAGCGTTTTTATTTTTTTTTGCAGTATCCCATCGTATGTTAGTTTTGCTTCAGTTCTGCTGATAGGTTTGTTGAGTTGAGAGAAGTTTTCAAGATGTCTGTAATTCTGCAATTCAGTTATGAAACATTCTTTATCTTTATGTCGTATGACTGTGAAGAGGGATTGTTTGGTACCATTTCAATGACATGTCCAAACGTACCTGATCATACAACTGCGATCTGTCTCGAATCACTTCTAATTAAGTGTTTAACTTGTTAAATGTACAATCTCTAGCATATGGAAGATACGATCGCAAAATTAATTGTATTATGGCTAGAATGGCACCGCCGGCCTATTTTTATGCCCATACGGACAGAAACATCATGTCTAGTTGCCACATTTTCTGCTTCATTTCAGTCCTGTATATGTGTGTATATATCCGACAATATGTTGATCCCACTCCTCTGTCTGGCATTAATTGATTCGTTTATTTTATTTTGATGTATGTGCTTTTCAGTTGGCAACGAAGCGTGAAATGTTCTTCAAATCGGAGAGTAACAGTCCGTCCGGACCGCCACCGAACCCACCGGTAGGGCTGAACAATCTCAACCTGGCTAACAACAACGTGATCGTGAGTTGAGCTTTGCGTTGTGTGGTTGGCTTCCTTCTTTGCTCCTGTGTAGCACCCCTAACAGCTGGTCCCTTATTTCACGTAGCGCATTATTCCCGAT
>KZ071515.1:142194-154859 GCA_002091845.1 Anopheles cracens | reverse complement strand
CTCTACTCCGCAGCATAACAACAACGCAAACGCGGCGGCCACCGACAAAGACACTAACTCGACCGGCGGCACTAACAACAGCACGCCGGTAGCGGTCTCGATTGGCGCAATGGTCACCAATAACAATCACAGCGGTTTGAACGGAGCACCGGCCACGAACGGGAGCGCCGGGAATAACAATCTCACCGGTGCCTGAACCACCACGACAGCGGTGCGAACGGGCATCACCACCATCACCACGCGGACGCGGCAAACGCGAAGCTGGCAAGCGATCGGCACGAGAAGGAGAAAACGGTGGTGAAATCGAACCCGAAGGTACTGGACGGGTACGTCGGGTTCGCGAACCTGCCGAATCAGGTGTACCGGAAGGCGGTGAAGAAGGGCTTCGAGCTGACACTGATGGTGGTCGGTGAGTCGGGACTTGGCAAATCCACATTGATCAACTCCATGTTCCTGTCGGAGATCTATCACGCTGAACAGCATCCGGGACCGTCGAAACGCATCAAAAAGACGGTTGCCGTCGAGAGCACAAAGGTGCTGCTTAAGGAGAACGGCGTTAACCTCACACTGACGGTGGTTGACACACCCGGATTTGGTGATGCAGTTGACAACAGTAACTGGTACGTGTTGTGTTGCTGTACTACCTGCCCTAACTACAACTGTTTTTGTGGGTGTCGGTAACCTAACTATCGTTTCTGACTATGTATATAGTCCTCCATAGAAAGCACAGCATCATTCGAAGATGTTATTGGTTAACTTAAGGCGCACTAACGTTCCCTAAGTGCACTGACCGACGTTTTTGTTCTCAGGGCATTTCCTCCCTGTAATTTGGCCTTATCCCGGGCTTACTCGGTTGTGACAGCATCATTCGAAGATGTTATTGGTTAACTTAAGGCGCACTAACGTTTTATACAGTCTGCAAATGGCTACGGAACCCGATGTACGATGTTGCTCTCAAACACTGATTGTGATCTTTCACTCCTCCTTTTCCAGCTGGCTACCAATTGTGGATTTCGTTGAATCCAAATATGAAGAATACTTGACGGCAGAGTCTCGTGTACACCGGACGGCGCTTCCCGATGCGCGTGTGCACGTATGCTTGTATTTCATCGCCCCGTCCGGGCACGGGCTGAAGCCGCTGGATGTGGAATTTATGCAGCGACTGTGCGACAAGGTGAACATCATACCGGTCATTGCCAAAGCTGACACGCTCACTCCGGAAGAAATCACGCTGTTCAAAAAGCAGGTATGAGTTGGAAAGTGGTCCGACGGCACTAGTGTACCTATTCCTTAACCTCACATTCGTTCGCAGATTCTGAATGAAATTTTGCAAAACAAAATTAAAATCTACGATTTCCCGGAGCCAGTCGATGACGAGGAGGATGCAAAAGTACTGCGACAGCTGCGTGGCCGCGTGCCGTTCGCGGTTGTCGGTGCGAATGCGATTATTGAGATCGACGGACGCAAGGTACGCGGACGACGCTACCCGTGGGGAGTTGCAGAAGGTAAGACAGGCGCCCGGACGCATTCCGGTTCAAACGCAATTGTCATTAACGTAACCTTTTATTTTCGTTAGTTGAAAATCTGGACCATTGTGACTTCATTGCGCTGCGTAACATGGTCATCCGGACGAATCTGCAGGACCTGAAGGATGTTACGAACAACGTTCACTATGAAAACTATCGCTGTCGAAAGCTGGCCGGCTTGGGTGCCGATGGCAAGGCTAAGCTAAGCAATAAGTAAGCATTTTCTGCACAAACACTACAGCTTTATCGGAAGTCAGAACTCGAATTTTGTTTCTCGATTTGGCCGTGCCTTTTTGCACATGCTAACTTTTCTTTACTTTTGCTTTATTGGTTTGCTTGTGTACGTGTCTGTGAGTCGCATTGCGATGGCTACATAAACTTATTTGTTTTTTTTTTTTATCACGATTCGGATGCGAATGCGTTTCTACGAGCGATAGAACCTTTTCGTTCGCAGGCACATTAACGTCCGATTCGGAAAATAATTTAGTTAAATTTTGTTGTTTTAGTTCATTTTTAAACACTCGCGCGCGCGTCGCACTTTCCGTCTCTATGACACCTCACTGCTACCGTTCTGTTGCTGCACGGTTTAACACTAAATTCATTTTCATTTCTCACCCCGTTTTCGAAACGAAATTCAAAACACAAAAAACAAACGCCATATTCATCACCTCATCCAGCTTATGCAATATTGGGACTGTAAACACAAACGGTACTGGATGGTAAGTTTGTCTCCCGGAAAGCATGGGAATAAATTGGTATTACTGTTTCCATCTTCATCATGATCATCTACATCATTAACTTCTTTCTATTAGATGGTTTGTGGCTTTAGTAAATGGATATCTCACGATCCCGACTGGGTAGTGTGGTCTGTTGGGTAGAATTTGTGAGGGACAGTGAATTTCTTTTTGGTAAAGTCAACTACTTTTAATCTTTTGGTTGCATGCATGCGAGACCCATTCCTTTATGCTAGCAATGCATGACATTTCATTGTTCAGTTGCTCATAAGAAAATCAACAAAATCGAAATCAGATCATTGTACTAAGAATATACCCCGAAACTCGCCGCGCACAGGAACCCTCTGGCTCAAATGGAGGAAGAAAAACGGGAGCACGAATCGAAGATGAAAAAGATGGAGGCGGAAATGGAGCAAGTGTTCGAGATGAAGGTGAAGGAAAAGAAGCAAAAGTTAAAGGATTCGGAAGCTGAGCTAACCAGGCGCCATGAAGAGCGAAAGAAGGTACTGTTGCGTGGGGCATGGTGGCTGATGGTCAAGCCAAGCAATGTAATTCGTTCTAACCACTCCGGATCTCATGTTTTAGGCGCTGGAGCTCCAGATCCGTGAACTAGAAGACCGCAGAAAGGCATTCGAGCAGGAGAAGGTCGAATGGGAGCAGCAGAACGGTGTCACGCTGGATGAACTACGTCGCAAGAGCTTGGAAGCAAACAGCAAAGAGTAAGTAGAGATTCAGACTCTTAACAAAAAACATAAATGAGCGTTTGCAATCAGTTTATACAGTCTGCAAATGGCTACGGAACCCGATGTACGATGTTGCTCTCAAACACTGATTGTGATCTTTCACTCCTCCTTTTCCAGCTGGCTACCAATTGTGGATTTCGTTGAATCCAAATATGAAGAATACTTGACGGCAGAGTCTCGTGTACACCGGACGGCGCTTCCCGATGCGCGTGTGCACGTATGCTTGTATTTCATCGCCCCGTCCGGGCACGGGCTGAAGCCGCTGGATGTGGAATTTATGCAGCGACTGTGCGACAAGGTGAACATCATACCGGTCATTGCCAAAGCTGACACGCTCACTCCGGAAGAAATCACGCTGTTCAAAAAGCAGGTATGAGTTGGAAAGTGGTCCGACGGCACTAGTGTACCTATTCCTTAACCTCACATTCGTTCGCAGATTCTGAATGAAATTTTGCAAAACAAAATTAAAATCTACGATTTCCCGGAGCCAGTCGATGACGAGGAGGATGCAAAAGTACTGCGACAGCTGCGTGGCCGCGTGCCGTTCGCGGTTGTCGGTGCGAATGCGATTATTGAGATCGACGGACGCAAGGTACGCGGACGACGCTACCCGTGGGGAGTTGCAGAAGGTAAGACAGGCGCCCGGACGCATTCCGGTTCAAACGCAATTGTCATTAACGTAACCTTTTATTTTCGTTAGTTGAAAATCTGGACCATTGTGACTTCATTGCGCTGCGTAACATGGTCATCCGGACGAATCTGCAGGACCTGAAGGATGTTACGAACAACGTTCACTATGAAAACTATCGCTGTCGAAAGCTGGCCGGCTTGGGTGCCGATGGCAAGGCTAAGCTAAGCAATAAGTAAGCATTTTCTGCACAAACACTACAGCTTTATCGGAAGTCAGAACTCGAATTTTGTTTCTCGATTTGGCCGTGCCTTTTTGCACATGCTAACTTTTCTTTACTTTTGCTTTATTGGTTTGCTTGTGTACGTGTCTGTGAGTCGCATTGCGATGGCTACATAAACTTATTTGTTTTTTTTTTTTATCACGATTCGGATGCGAATGCGTTTCTACGAGCGATAGAACCTTTTCGTTCGCAGGCACATTAACGTCCGATTCGGAAAATAATTTAGTTAAATTTTGTTGTTTTAGTTCATTTTTAAACACTCGCGCGCGCGTCGCACTTTCCGTTTCTATGACACCTCACTGCTACCGTTCTGTTGCTGCACGGTTTAACACTAAATTCATTTTCATTTCTCACCCCGTTTTCGAAACGAAATTCAAAACACAAAAAACAAACGCCATATTCATCACCTCATCCAGCTTATGCAATATTGGGACTGTAAACACAAACGGTACTGGATGGTAAGTTTGTCTCCCGGAAAGCATGGGAATAAATTGGTATTACTGTTTCCATCTTAATCATGATCATCTACATCATTAACTTCTTTCTATTAGATGGTTTGTGGCTTTAGTAAATGGATATCTCACGATCCCGACTGGGTAGTGTGGTCTGTTGGGTAGAATTTGTGAGGGACAGTGAATTTCTTTTTGGTAAAGTCAACTACTTTTAATCTTTTGGTTGCATGCATGCGAGACCCGTTCCTTTATGCTAGCAATGCATGACATTTCATTGTTCAGTTGCTCATAAGAAAATCAACAAAATCGAAATCAGATCATTGTACTAAGAATATACCCCGAAACTCGCCGCGCACAGGAACCCTCTGGCTCAAATGGAGGAAGAAAAACGGGAGCACGAATCGAAGATGAAAAAGATGGAGGCGGAAATGGAGCAAGTGTTCGAGATGAAGGTGAAGGAAAAGAAGCAAAAGTTAAAGGATTCGGAAGCTGAGCTAACCAGGCGCCATGAAGAGCGAAAGAAGGTACTGTTGCGTGGGGCATGGTGGCTGATGGTCAAGCCAAGCAATATAATTCGTTCTAACCACTCCGGATCTCATGTTTTAGGCGCTGGAGCTCCAGATCCGTGAACTAGAAGACCGCAGAAAGGCATTCGAGCAGGATAGCGTCGATCAATCAAAGAATGTATACACAAACACACATAAAAAAACTCAACAGGAAGGCAGCAATATGGTCAACACATTTCAGTGGAGAGCAAAAATCACAAAACGAAACTCAATGCTTGTGGAGGACACAGCGCCAAAATCATTGAAGAAAGTCGGATTTTATCATCATAAACCAACATTATATGAACGATGCGTGTTCGTGAGAGAATAGAATACATTGCTGACGTCGTTGGGATGGCCAAAATACAAAAGCAACCCACCCTAGAAACCGATAAGAGAGGTAAAGAGAGGTCTTCCGACAAGTTTCCTTCTCATTGCCGGCTACATTTCCGCTACGTTCGAATCATTGCTAAGCATTCTTGTACTTTGTGTATATTAGCCTCGCTTGCTGGGCCAGACACGAGAATTGTTTCTGATCTCTTTTGTTATGGAGGAAATGCAATAACGGGATAAACGAGGATCGAAAACTAAAACTGAAACATATCAACACATAAATAAACGCGCAAAAATGTACCGAAGAAAATCGTAACAAGTAACAAAGTGAGCCAAGAGAAAGAGCGATACAAGAGCGAAAGGAGACTGATTGCAAACGCTCATTTATGTTTTTTGTTAAGAGTCTGAATCTCTACTTACTCTTTGCTGTTTGCTTCCAAGCTCTTACGACGTAGTTCATCCAGCGTGACACCGTTCTGCTGCTCCCATTCGACCTTTTCCTGCTCGAATGCCTTTCTGCGGTCTTCTAGTTCACGGATCTGGAGCTCCAGCGCCTAAAACATGAGATCCGGAGTGGTTAGAACGAATTATATTCGATTCATGCCAAAATGTATATTGTTGTTTCTCCCCCAAAAGCATTTGTTTTGGGTAATTTGTTTAATTTGAATTCGCATATTGCACAATTTGTGATATGTGTTTATTTTTAATAGTGTATTTTTAACGAGTTGTATTTTTTATGGTTTTGTCGTTTACATATGATGGCAAGGATATCGGTAAACAAGAGGAGAAAAGAAGAAGAAGAAAACAACCAAATAAATTTCTGTTCATAAAAGTCAGTGTTAGATTTGTTTCTTTTGATTTGCTGTTTACAGCACATTTAAATACAAACAAAACCAGAGAAAACTCGATAGAAACCGAAGAAAACGAAACAATGATGCAAAAAAATGGTGAAAAAGCTTAAGCACACACACAAAACGCTCCACGCGAAGTAGAACAAATCGATGAAAAACAAATAAGGTTACAATATAATATTTATGACATGAATAAAACATAGTTAACGACAAGGAGATGGGAACGATAGGAAATTGAAAGTATCTGTTTTCTAAAAACGAAACGAAAAACATTCCACTTGCACCACATAAGCATTATCCATTGAAAGAAGAGTATGTTTTCTCGCCGGCAGCAGCGAGAAACAGAAGATTGAAAAGCATAGTAGCAGCACCGGGAAACGAATGACAGATAATGCACAGTTAGCAAAAACGTAACCAAAGAGCGTATTTAAGCATCCGGATTTTCATATTTTTTCTGTTTTCATCTGTATCATTTATTTTGGTCATTAAGTTTGTTTCTTTGCTTTAGTGTTAGTAGATGTTTCCATTCTTTTAGTTACGGGTTCCATTTTTTGTCAAGCACAATAGTTTGTTTGTTTTCCATGTATATTATCCCACCGGATTTAGTATCTAGCGTTGGTTTCTTGCCCTGTGCGGTTCTAAATGAAAGAGTGATATCTTTAAAAGAGTATTAATATCGCTATTGCGATGAGCACCACACCATGAACTATACGATTTGTTATATTGTTTCTCCTTCCGTGTATAAAAATTGAGTAGTAACGTTTACAAAACATATAAAGCACGCACGTAACAAGGTACAAGAGCGACAATAAAATCCTGCCAAATGAAAACACCCATACAAAATTTGACATCAAATAAACCAAACCTCAAAAATCCAATTCTATTCAAGTGAGTATTCCTTACTTCCGGTGTCGACGATATGGTGAAAAACATTCAATCCAAGCCGTAAATCTACTTCGCAATGGGCCCCCATTCATCATCCGTCGGCCACGTTGAATTGGGAGGCCTTTTCAAGAGCTACCCTAGCATATCGAACAGAACAGATATCGAAATTGTTCTAATAATTATTTTCCTGCTGCGACTGTCGCT
Organism: Anopheles cracens; assembly: GCA_002091845.1. NCBI lineage: Eukaryota > Metazoa > Arthropoda > Insecta > Diptera > Culicidae > Anopheles > Anopheles cracens. Next base: position 147,675 of record KZ071515.1, on the reverse strand, counting down.
TGGCTAGCAGAATGTTTGTATTCAACCTATACTCTCTGTTCAACCCCTGTTCTCTATTGCAAATGTTGCTCCATTTGGTTAGTTAGTTGTTTTATACTACGTTCCTTTGAACGACCGATGCACCCTCGTTACCAGTGACAGTGTAATGATATTCTCCGGGTGTTAGCAGAGGATAGATACTATGTATTTCGAAGACACCTTATTATTTGTGTGTATATAAGAGAAAAGACTTTACAGTGGCGCACAATAAAGGCTCGTTAGTTTCGCAATTTCGACCGGAAACTTCATCTACCACCTTAACTACTGCACCAAGTCTGAACTGTCCCGTGTAGCGGGCTGTCTTTTTCACTAAGCAACCGTTACACAGTAGTGCTGGGTGTGGTGATGTAAATTAGATTCGAGCGGGAAAGGATGATTTTGTTTGATTAATGGTTAAAGTGCTTCTTTTCGTTTAGTCTGCATACGATCGCTCCGTACAAGTGGGTAGAAAATTACATAGTAATAGCGGAGGAATGGTGCAATGGAGTAAATAGTGAGATTTTAGTACACGCTAGTGGCTCTCAGAGATTGATGAGATTCTTTATATGGTTGTAGATGATGATGTTGCATGGCGAAGGGTATAGCTAGTTTCACGTTTTCAAGAGGGCTCGTGAGTTTCGAAGTCTGTTTACTTCCTGCGCGAACCATTAACAGTGGAGCCAAAACCAACTTTTCACACGCTTTTTATGATTCGTTATGATCTTGCGGACTGGGTGGCACTGTGCTGTTGTTATTGTTAGCGCTAGCAGTGAGAGTGGAAGTCGAACCGGCTGCACCGGTAACGCCACGGACGGCGTCCGGCGCTCCGAAGCTCGTGTGCCGACGCAGCAACGATCCGAACACGCGCCTGCCCTTCGACTCATCGGAACTTCTTGATGCAAGAGACGCGGTCCTGGAAAGCATTCGGGTCATTCGTTTTTACATCAGTTTTACATCAGGGGGGATTTTTGTTTGTTTGTTCTAGAGGAGGTTTCTAATTCATACACACTTACACAGCAGGAGGGAGCAACTAATTGTGATTAATGCACATAATTAGACAGCGCGCAACGCCTCCCGTACCATTACCACAATCAATGGCTTACTAATGTACCCTAATTTTTATATACAACAATCTATTTTGATCTTACGACAGCCATCTATAGATGTGTGTAAAGTGTCTGTCGTATTATAACACTTTATCGTTAACTGAATAGAGTGTTTTTTTTTTGCATGCACAGTGTGTATGTTCATAGTGTTGTGAAGTATTATTACGTAAGAGAAGGTAACGCTAATGCACTTGACATTATTCAAATTAACAACAAGTTACGTTAGACAAAGGATTCGGCATTAAAATAGGTATTTTTGCAGTTTTTAAATACATGTTGTTTCGATATACATGATTAGTGGTTTTTTTTTTGCATGCACAGTGTGTATGTTCATAGTGTTGTGAAGTATTATTACGTAAGAGAAGGTAACGCTAATGCACTTGACATTATTCAAATTAACAACAAGTTACGTTAGACAAAGGATTCGGCATTAAAATAGGTATTTTTGCAGTTTTTAAATACATGTTGTTTCGATATACATGATTAGTGAAATGTTCTTAAGCAGAAGTGTTATAAAATATCACAGAAAAGACATACAAAAATGGCAAAACGACCGGCCAATAGCTGTGGATCACTTGGATAGCCCTTTTCTAAAGCTTCCATCGTACATTCCGTGGCAAGTATGTGTGTTTGTATGTATATTAGAAATGTGAATATTGTGAAAGCAGCACGACAACATAAATTGCGACAGTATTGCTCGTATATGAGCCGCACCATGAAGATGGCGAAGAAAATGAATGATGCTTTTTTCATTATTTCGAAGAAGAAAATGATCAATTTTCGGTGGGAACGTTGTATATAATGTATATACAAACACAATGTGTACAGTGAAGTAAATATGAAAAAGCACATCGGTTAATGTTTACTCACACAAAAATTTCGTTTCCTGTATATCGGTTTTCGTACGGACAAAGTGTTACATGTTGTTTCGATTCGATTCATGCCAAAATGTATATTGTTGTTTCTCCCCCAAAAGCATTTGTTTTGGGTAATTTGTTTAATTTGAATTCGCATATTGCACAATTTGTGATATGTGTTTATTTTTAATAGTGTATTTTTACTAATGTACCCTAATTTTTATATACAACAATCTATTTTGATCTTACGACAGCCATCTATAGATGTGTGTAAAGTGTCTGTCGTATTATAACACTTTATCGTTAACTGAATAGAGTGTTTTTTTTTTGCATGCACAGTGTGTATGTTCATAGTGTTGTGAAGTATTATTACGTAAGAGAAGGTAACGCTAATGCACTTTGTCTGAACTGTCCCGTGTAGCGGGCTGTCTTTTTCACTAAGCAACCGTTACACAGTAGTGCTGGGTGTGGTGATGTAAATTAGATTCGAGCGGGAAAGGATGATTTTGTTTGATTAATGGTTAAAGTGCTTCTTTTCGTTTAGTCTGCATACGATCGCTCCGTACAAGTGGGTAGAAAATTACATAGTAATAGCGGAGGAATGGTGCAATGGAGTAAATAGTGAGATTTTAGTACACGCTAGTGGCTCTCAGAGATTGATGAGATTCTTTATATGGTTGTAGATGATGATGTTGCATGGCGAAGGGTATAGCTAGTTTCACGTTTTCAAGAGGGCTCGTGAGTTTCGAAGTCTGTTTACTTCCTGCGCGAACCATTAACAGTGGAGCCAAAACCAACTTTTCACACGCTTTTTATGATTCGTTATGATCTTGCGGACTGGGTGGCACTGTGCTGTTGTTATTGTTAGCGCTAGCAGTGAGAGTGGAAGTCGAACCGGCTGCACCGGTAACGCCACGGACGGCGTCCGGCGCTCCGAAGCTCGTGTGCCGACGCAGCAACGATCCGAACACGCGCCTGCCCTTCGACTCATCGGAACTTCTTGATGCAAGAGACGCGGTCCTGGAAAGCATTCGGGTCATTCGTTTTTACATCAGTTTTACATCAGGGGGGATTTTTGTTTGTTTGTTCTAGAGGAGGTTTCTAATTCATACACACTTACACAGCAGGAGGGAGCAACTAATTGTGATTAATGCACATAATTAGACAGCGCGCAACGCCTCCCGTACCATTACCACAATCAATGGCTTACTAATGTACCCTAATTTTTATATACAACAATCTATTTTGATCTTACGACAGCCATCTATAGATGTGTGTAAAGTGTCTGTCATATTATAACACTTTATCGTTAACTGAATAGAGTGTTTTGAAGTTTCCGGTCGAAATTGCGAAACTAACGAGCCTTTATTGTGCGCCACTGTAAAGTCTTTTCTCTTATATACACACAAATAATAAGGTGTCTTCGAAATACATAGTATCTATCCTCTGCTAACACCCGGAGAATATCATTACACTGTCACTGGTAACGAGGGTGCATCGGTCGTTCAAAGGAACGTAGTATAAAACAACTAACTAACCAAATGGAGCAACATTTGCAATAGAGAACAGGGGTTGAACAGAGAGTATAGGTTGAATACAAACATTCTGCTAGCCAAGCGACAGTCGCAGCAGGAAAATAATTATTAGAACAATTTCGATATCTGTTCTGTTCGATATGCTAGGGTAGCTCTTGAAAAGGCCTCCCAATTCAACGTGGCCGACGGATGATGAATGGGGGCCCATTGCGAAGTAGATTTACGGCTTGGATTGAATGTTTTTCACCATATCGTCGACACCGGAAGTAAGGAATACTCACTTGAATAGAATTGGATTTTTGAGGTTTGGTTTATTTGATGTCAAATTTTGTATGGGTGTTTTCATTTGGCAGGATTTTATTGTCGCTCTTGTACCTTGTTACGTGCGTGCTTTATATGTTTTGTAAACGTTACTACTCAATTTTTATACACGGAAGGAGAAACAATATAACAAATCGTATAGTTCATGGTGTGGTGCTCATCGCAATAGCGATATTAATACTCTTTTAAAGATATCACTCTTTCATTTAGAACCGCACAGGGCAAGAAACCAACGCTAGATACTAAATCCGGTGGGATAATATACATGGAAAACAAACAAACTATTGTGCTTGACAAAAAATGGAACCCGTAACTAAAAGAATGGAAACATCTACTAACACTAAAGCAAAGAAACAAACTTAATGACCAAAATAAATGATACAGATGAAAACAGAAAAAATATGAAAATCCGGATGCTTAAATACATCTATAGGGTGTGCAAAGTAAGACAACACTGACACTGTCCTCTTTGTTGGCTTTCTTCCACTTCTTTTCCTCCTTTCGCTCTGTCTCTCACTCTTTTTCTCTTCCGTTTGTGTCCTGCATTCTCCTCATGCTCGTCTCTAACACATCTCCTCCATCGTTCTTCATTGTTCTTGTTCAATTTTTGTGTGGGAGAATATCTACTGTGGACATATCTTTGACCGCGTGGGAGTTAAGTGTCGTGTTTCTGAGGTACTATTAATAATTCACTTATATTCACTTACCATACACACAACACACATGATGTCCCTAACAACCTTATGCATTGTTTACAGTTGTATTGCGAAAATGTGCACGTCTCAGCATCGATAGAGAGTAATCTACGTAATATTGGAGCGTACTATGTGTGTGTGTTTGCTTTTGTGTATGTGTCCGAATGTCCTATAACTTGATTTATCTTCTCTATTTGCATGTCGTTTTGAACTTTTGGAGTTTTAATTCTATTATGGTTGCATATGTTTCAATGGCTGCATGTATTCGAAAAAAAACTTTATTAAATCTTGATGCCAAGTTGTTATACGTGTTGGTAACGACACAACTGTTAAAAGAATGTTGGCCATTTATTATCAGTGAATTGTTGACGTCTACCATGCTATCGAAACAAGAAAGATAGTATTCTCACAGAGTACAAATAAAAGCACAACTACAAATCTACAAATTTGAGGTAGACCGTAGTGTTTCTAATACAACATATGTTTTATCTGACAGAACTTAACATATAGATAGGTGAAGAGGCACACAATCGGTTTAGTAGTTAGAAATCTAGTACACTATTATCAACACAAGCTAGATGCTTTAGCAGCCCACCCTAAGTTCTTTAGTATTTACTACTTTTCCACAAAATTGATTGAACACTCTCTTGGTCCCTTTTCCTCTTCTGCGTTTGAATCGTTTCACATGTGTTGCAAAGGCTTTTCCTTCCTTAGTATAAATTGCCCTAGACCAGTTATGTTATGAAGATCCTTTTATCGTTTTTTACACACACACACAACCACACACAAACCGCCTTATTCTCAACCTTATATACCTCCCTACTCAACTCGACTCCTTTTCAGAACTGTGGACGGCAAAGATAAAGGTAAGAAAAAGAAGGGCCTGTTCTAGAGTTTCGCTCACCGTTAGAGTGTGGTGTAAGGACGGTGGTGAGAAAGTGTGCGCACA
>KZ071515.1:124394-142184 GCA_002091845.1 Anopheles cracens | reverse complement strand
GTGCGATACCCGTTGGAGGATCAGGAGGATGATGCTGATTGTTGATGTGTATGTGTGAGTGTGCGTGCTGGGATATCTCTGGAGCAATGGGCAAGAGGAGAAAGCCAAGAAACAGTGGCAAGACAACGCGACAGTAACAGCAGTAATGAAATTGTATCCGATTGGCGCACACTTCTCTGCTACCGCCATTACTGTCTGCTACTACAGCTCAAACGGCGCCCAACATCTTTTAACAATTCCCTTCTACCAAGTTGTCGATAAGAAGCATACTAGCTTTGATAAGCTTTTAAAAAAGACAGTGCAACATAGACCCATCTCATAGCATCACCCTTTTTCCAACCCGTTCACTATTACTCCTGATCTATCGGCTTTTTGGCAGATCGTTTGCGAAGTCACAGCCTCTTTCTCTCTCTCACACACACACATTATCTCTCTCGTCATGCTCGATCATCAAATAAACTTTTCATTCAGAATATGTTGGAATAAGAGAACGCGTTCAGAAGAGTAGATTTAGTAGGGATCCAATCCTTCCTCTACATACCAGACGTGTGATGGCAACTAGAATGGTGTGTCACGCATTCAGGACACCGAACATAGAGACAACCAGCTCCGATACGTGTTGTGAGCTTGTATTAACGCTGCGATCAGACCTAGATAAGATTATAATACCGCGCATATAAACGCAGTTACGAGTTTTTGTGTGTATGTGTGTGCGTGTTTAATTGGGAAAGTATATTCTGGTGTAGCTGTACATTGAATTAAGCTTTAAATCTAAAGCGAACATGAGATATTATTTTGCGTGTGAGACATGTTGCTTTCCGTTCAGTACGATACTATTTGTTTATGACGATCCGTTCATCCGGAGTACACCCGCAAGTAGTAGCTACCATAATAAACAATAAACATGGTTCAAAAATGGTTCGGAAAACGAAAAAATATACAATCGGGCCCACCGTGCAGTGCTGTCACTTTGCAGCATCAATCAATACATCCATTCTCTCGCGATGAAGTGTAGCAGATTACTTCATCACGTAGGTTAATGGTTCAGAGACCGACTATAATAGGCCGCACAGATTAGCACAACATCATTCCCTCTTCGATTATTCCCGCAGAGGTACAGATAGAAATGCCATATATATAGACATTTAGAGTATATATATTTATTAAATTATTTTTAAGAAAAACACACAGCTAATTTTTTATACGAAGATGAAGGGTTTTTGTAAACCTGTTTTTTCTTTACATATTTACACACACGTGCGTCCACGCAGCAACATTACAACACGCACCTTGAAGCAAAAAGAAAAACGCGAGCTCTAGAAGAAAATTCTAAAACACATTATAACAAAAAATAGGAGAGGCATGAAGAGGAGAGAGAAGTTTGTAAATCTAAAGCAACCAAAACACGGCAGTAACAAATCCGGATGAAAAAAGTTAAATGGAAAGCATAAAAACAAACAAATATACAAAAAAGAGCAGCTAATTAAAACATGTTACTGTTTTGGATGGTGCGAGAGCATCCAAACTGTATAACACTTTACAATTAAAGAAAACAAATCAATCAATAGCAGAAAAAACTCACAAAAGAGCCAGAGCGAGAACACGCTAGCTCGAACTTGTTCCTCATTCATTGTATCATTGCAAATGATGAAGAAATAAGAAGTAACAGCTTAAACTTGCAAGTAGACCGGTAACTTGAAGCAATATGAAGATAGAACAGCAACAAAAGTTCATCGTTCATATGTAGGACCTCAATTTCCTTTGTAAGATTTGCTATACAAGTACAGCGCAACATTGTTTGTAAGGCATGGAAATGAAAGGTGATCGAAATACAGAATAGTGGTTTTTGAGCAATCTAATGCACGTCCTCCACAGTTATGCTTCGCACGCACTTAGACTCAGATAACAAACAAGCAGCGTTTTCGATGATTTACTAAAGAGGAAGATTTTTTTTGCACAGATATTTTATATCGGATAGATAGAAAATATAAGTAGCGTTTTCTTGTGTTTACTGTCGAGCAAGAACATTTGAGATAAAAATGCATCCCCAACCACAACCACCATCTTGCTTAACAAAATATAAAAAACAACGAATGAAATCGGTGGGGTAAGAAAAACATCTGATAGAAAAGCGATGATGCCAGTCGCGCCACGTATTGGATGATTTTCCTCGAGAAATTCGTATAATACGACCAAATGGATGCATAGAGGGTGTACTGGGGGTTTGTAGCATGTACAATGCTACTTGTTTGTCGTGTCTAGCGGGAACCACCGTGCGTACACCTGCTAAATGTCAGATGATGCTTTCTTTACGCAGGAAAGCACAGTTTTCTCATTTCGACCGTTGGCTTGCATCGAGGCGTGATTGGTCCGGACAACGAAACAGACGCACAGAACGAAAAACAGTTTTAAAGCCACTCGAAAACATTCAGACACGCGCTACAATCATAATACGAGCTCAATAAAGTTTTAGTCAGTAGATGTTTCCTTCGAAACGATAGAGCTACGCGAACACAGAGAATATTTCCAATCCACGTTGTACAAACTAAACATTACTGATACCAGACACTAAGGGAGTGGTGAGTAACAGAAATCGGTGCTATCCGTCCACATGCGGACCTGAACAGTGGGACGCACATCCGTGGAGGTCCACCGCCACAGTACGGTTTTACCAGCCAAAATTTGATTGTTGTGACAGCAATTCCACGAGGTATATGTGCGGTTTTGTGTCTGGTGAAAATCATTCTCAACCAACAAAATCTGCTTTTCTCTCAGATTCGCCTCCTTCCTACGACCAAGCGACAAGCACTAGGGATGACGGGATGACGCCTAGCAGCGGGACGACCGTTTGAACGACAACATCGCACAATCTCATGCAGCTTCGGTGTAGAAATAAGTTTTAGTCCGATAGGTATAGAAAATAAATTATTCTCTCATATTTTTTCTTCGTAACAGCATGATATTGAAAAAAACAAAATGCATTCCCATACATCTATACCGACTGCCCGTTCAGCATCTGCTGCAGCGACGGACCGTGGCGACCGTACGGGTCGTCCGGCAGGAAGAAGCAGTCTTTCACCCACGTATAGCCGATGACACGGGTTTCGATAATGCGTCGCCATCTAACCATGATGGCCATTTGGTTTATGGTGGTAAGTATCAAAAAGTGGTGTTTTTTTTTGCAGCGGAGAAGTTGTAGTATAGACTAATTAAACATGTGAACTTATGCTGTTGCGAGTGTTGTGCGTGGTTGTGGTTGAACTGAGTCACAGCTATTTTTGACTTTGTACGTAATGGAGCAGCAAGTTCAATATCTTATCGGCTAGCTGGCAGCTTACAGTTTGGATAAAAAAACTCCGATTATCTGCAGCGTCGAATGCTGGACAAAATTGTGAAATTATAGCAGCGTTTGTTTGCACCACATGCTTGTGTGGTACCAAACCAAACGCGTTCGAAAAGTGAAGTTAGTAACGAAGTTTAACTTTCAATTTTCAGTACATGTACGACAAACGGCTTAAAAGCCCTGTCAGTTCCACTTCACCACCACGTGAGTCACGTTTCGTTCATTAAACCGGATGGTTCCCTGAGAAAATTGAATCCATTTTTCTATGCTTTCCCATTCCTTCCCAGCCACAACTTGCACGAACGTGCGTCAGGAAGGTATAGTGTACACAATTTCCAACGTACCAACCAATAATGCCAGCGGTGCTATCCGTCCACATGCGGACCTGAACAGTGGGACGCACATCCGTGGAGGTCCACCGCCACAGTACGGTTTTACCAGCCAAAATTTGATTGTTGTGACAGCAATTCCACGAGGTATATGTGCGGTTTTGTGTCTGGTGAAAATCATTCTCAACCAACAAAATCTGCTTTTCTCTCAGATTCGCCTCCTTCCTACGACCAAGCGACAAGCACTAGGGATGACGGGATGACGCCTAGCAGCGGGACGACCGTTTGAACGACAACATCGCACAATCTCATGCAGCTTCGGTGTAGAAATAAGTTTTAGTCCGATAGGTATAGAAAATAAATTATTCTCTCATATTTTTTCTTCGTAACAGCATGATATTGAAAAAATAAAAAAAACAATAACGTAACATGCAACGGAGTTTCCAAATGGTCTATCTGTATTATTTGTTGTAAAACTTTCTCCTTCTATCATCTGGGCGAATAATAGAAGAACGGAGGAGAAAGCGTGTGGTAATGATACAAAAAAAAAACAGTAAACAAGACGGGGATATTATGCTTAAGAAAAAATACGACTCTGTGCGTATGTGTGTATATATATATTTGTTTTCAAAACGTCCGAAATTCGCAGCTACATTTTACTCTTGTACTGATACGAATAATTCTTTTGGTTCCCCAAATCCGTCGTATTCGATAAAATATCTTTGTCACCTTGCTTCCAAACGCACAACCACGCACACGCTTCTGACGAAGTGGGACTGTGTAAACCACGCGACTGGTGGTGTGAAGTTCGTTGCTGCTCGCAGCAGTATTCTTTAGTGCAGTCGCGTTAACGGAGGTCCGTCCACAAACTCCAGGAAAGCTTCCAAGAATGGCGGCTTACATCGTAATACCGGTGATCGTTCTAACCATGATGGCCATTTGGTTTATGGTGGTAAGTATCAAAAAGTGGTGTTTTTTTTTGCAGCGGAGAAGTTGTAGTATAGACTAATTAAACATGTGAACTTATGCTGTTGCGAGTGTTGTGCGTGGTTGTGGTTGAACTGAGTCACAGCTATTTTTGACTTTGTACGTAATGGAGCAGCAAGTTCAATATCTTATCGGCTAGCTGGCAGCTTACAGTTTGGATAAAAAACTCCGATTATCTGCAGCGTCGAATGCTGGACAAAATTGTGAAATTATAGCAGCGTTTGTTTGCACCACATGCTTGTGTGGTACCAAACCAAACGCGTTCGAAAAGTGAAGTTAGTAACGAAGTTTAACTTTCAATTTTCAGTACATGTACGACAAACGGCTTAAAAGCCCTGTCAGTTCCACTTCACCACCACGTGAGTCACGTTTCGTTCATTAAACCGGATGGTTCCCTGAGAAAATTGAATCCATTTTTCTATGCTTTCCCATTCCTTCCCAGCCACAACTTGCACGAACGTGCGTCAGGAAGGTATAGTGTACACAATTTCCAACGTACCAACCAATAATGCCAGCGGTGCTATCCGTCCACATGCGGACCTGAACAGTGGGACGCACATCCGTGGAGGTCCACCGCCACAGTACGGTTTTACCAGCCAAAATTTGATTGTTGTGACAGCAATTCCACGAGGTATATGTGCGGTTTTGTGTCTGGTGAAAATCATTCTCAACCAACAAAATCTGCTTTTCTCTCAGATTCGCCTCCTTCCTACGACCAAGCGACAAGCACTAGGGATGACGGGATGACGCCTAGCAGCGGGACGACCGTTTGAACGACAACATCGCACAATCTCATGCAGCTTCGGTGTAGAAATAAGTTTTAGTCCGATAGGTATAGAAAATAAATTATTCTCTCATATTTTTTCTTCGTAACAGCATGATATTGAAAAAACAAAATGGATTCCCATACATCTATACCGACTGCCCGTTCAGCATCTGCTGCAGCGACGGACCGTGGCGTCCGTACGGGTCGTCCGGCAGGAAGAAGCAGTCTTTCACCCACGTATAGCCGATGACACGGGTTTCGATAATGCGTCGCCATGCTGAAGAAGGAAGCAGTGTGAGAAGAATTAACTAAACGGATGAGGGAACAACTTCAGTTGACGCACTACCTGGAGAAATGTCGAGAAGGTCGCGAAAATTGTCGTTCGAAATTATGACTCCATCGAACTGCTCCGCAACGGAAAGTATTAGGCGATCGTCGTACGTGGAGGAACATTGACCGGGAAGATTCTTGCTCGGAGCCAGCGTGACATCGCCCTGCCGGTGCAGCTTATCCAGCAGGACGTAATCCGTACTTTGATGCTTTTTTAATCTGTAATTATAGGGCGAATCGTTTGAGTTACGATTAGTTCTTGCACGGATTCCACACCGTTGCTGCGCGTACTTGTACTGAGGCACTACAGCGACCACCTCGTGGCCGAGTTTTTTAAAGTATCGTATGCACAGCTCCAGCCCTTTGACTGAGAACATTTTGCCGTTGAGATGGCTGCGAAAAGCGTTGACAAAAAAGGGTTAATAATAATTTTCTGCCACAAACGCCGGTATGATAGCTATAGTATTACCCATAAGCGACATTGTTCCCATCGATGATAACCATCCTTTTCCTCGGTTCGGGTGCCTGCGGCATCGTGCTGCTCTTGCTTTTTGCTGTGTTAATAGTCGCTCCATTTTTATCGCCGCCGTTGCTCTTATTAGGTTTCTTCGGAGATCGATTTGATTCAATACCGCGTGGTTGTAACACATCGTATCCGATTGGTATGCAATCCTGCACTGGGAATGCTGGTGTGTTAGTCGATGAGCTCGGTGCTGTGTCGGGATAGTCATCAAGATCGATCACATCCGACACGATGGTTATAGGTGAGGTGTTTTGATGCCGTTGTTTTTCAGCTGATGATGACGGAGTACTAGCAATGCTGTTACTAGAAATGCTCGATAATGGGGACGGCTGCCGAACCGCCTGCTCCTCGACGTTGATTTGCATGTTCTTCAAGCTTGTGTTCACGGTTTGGTCTAAGGTGTTGTCCAGTACGATTATACTGTCTTCCGCGATGGATAACGAACGCTTGGGACTCTCGGGACGCACGACGATCGGTGCCGCACGCTCAACGGTACCTGTTTCTAAGGTACTGTACAGAGGAACATCTTCATCGCGCACACCGGGATTTACATCGAGATAAAACAGAGGCTGCTGCGAGTTCACCCCCTCGTCATCGGAATCGTCGATCACGATCGTATCGGTTGCAGTCTTTGGCACATTACCGTTCTGATCTAAAATGGAAAACAATAGAATTCGCTAGCAAAGACGAAGCAATATGCGTTGTTTTTAAAGAAGTACCATTGGTGACGGTGCTAGTTGGAGAGCATTTCGTTAGGGAGGATGCATTGATATTGACATTAGAGCGCTTTCTTGCCTTCGATGTGGATGGGGATGGCATACTGCGAAGCTGCATTTTGAGAGGCCCCTCGTGCCCCACCTGCCAAGAGGGAAGCTGCCTTTAGAATGAATCCAATACAAAAGAGTCTCAAAGATCCGCGTTTGTACAATACCTGTTTTTTCTTCGATACGGCTGTTGGTTTACCTATGCGATTGAGAAACTAAATAAGAACATGTTATTTAGTTTATCATACCGTGCATCCGCGTCTACATCTTCACATACCATCAAATAACGTGCATCGGGAGCCTGCTCTTGTATCCTATTTTTTCGCCTGAAGGTAGGTCACAAGGACCATGTAACAGTGATAGGTATGACAAGCACCCCCTCATTATTTGCAGCTCCTGCGAACCTTGAGTGGCATACCGTGTATTTACCTGTCCAAGGGCTTCAGCGATCAGTTCGAAAGCATCGCCCGCACTAATATTGAGCAGGAAATCAACGATTTACAATCGAAGTAGGACCGGAACCCTCGTGCCCCACCTGCCAAGAGGGAAGCTGCCTTTAGAATGAATCCAATACAAAAGAGTCTCAAAGATCCGCGTTTGTACAATACCTGTTTTTTCTTCGATACGGCTGTTGGTTTACCTATGCGATTGAGAAACTAAATAAGAACATGTTATTTAGTTTATCATACCGTGCATCCGCGTCTACATCTTCACATACCATCAAATAACGTGCATCGGGAGCCTGCTCTTGTATCCTATTTTTGGCTTTCATTTTGTTATTCTTCTGTCGCCTGTTTGGGGTGCCTTGTTTTGCTGGCCGCTTTTTACTCGCCATGTTTCTGGGAGGAAATATCGTTAGAACGAACGAGTCCATCAGGATATGCGGCATTTGTTTTTGAACGAATGACGGGAAATGCATTGTCGAGAGCACCATCTTCTGCGCATGTCCTTGCTATAGTCGTACCAAGAAACATGCTCTCACACATCCTCAAAGACAAAATCAATGACAAAAAGTCACGACATAACGACGCGAGCAGTAACCGTGTGTGGCGTCAGTTTCGTCACTTTAGAATAGTTTTTTTATTAGAAACGATTGGCATAGAGTGACACGTACCCGGGGGCAAGGCATAAGAATGGATACCATATGGGACAACATTAGTACCGCGTTGGAACTGTCTCCGGAGACGTCGGAAAGGTGGTTGGGAAAACTTCGGTCACAGTACGCGCAAAGTAATCGCCACTATCATACGGAGGGCGAGTTGATTCGCCGGAAGGTTCCGCATCTTACGGGGGCCAGTATATGTTTGCAGCTGGCTACCCTCTTTCAGTATTACCATTTCGAGTCGGACAAAGATTGCGTTGCGCGGAATTGTGAAGCGATCGGAGAATTTTTCGCCGAAGCTCAGTTGGACAATGTAAGAAAAGTTTCAGGATGATCCGCTGAAAAGCAATAACGTGTGAACAACATCCGTTTACAGAAAACACTGGAGGCAAATGTAAAGCGACTGCTGGGAGACTTGCAGACGGATGCTGGAGATCTATCCGAGGATGACGTTCAGTTCTTTCAGGATCTGGATCTACTAGTGCTAGGGTAAGTATGGGAAGGAGGCGATGTCCTGTAGGGGGCCTAATATCATCGTTTACACTTCCAATAAGTAGCACACCAGCGGAGGAGTATAAACAGTACACGCAGCAACTCCGCAACGAATGTCCTGCTGAGGATGTTAGTTCCTACGACAAAATGCGCCTGAAGGTAGGTCACAAGGACCATGTAACAGTGATAGGTATGACAAGCACCCCCTCATTATTTGCAGCTCCTGCGAACTTTGAGTGGCATACCGTGTATTTACCTGTCCAAGGGGTTCAGCGATCAGTTCGAAAGCATCGCCCGCACTAATATTGAGCAGGAAATCAACGATTTACAATCGAAGTAGGACCGGAACGCCGGTGCGAAACTTACCTGCTTCTTCCTCAACGTAAGTATTAATCGTTTTCGCCGTTGCGTGTTGGTGCGTGTTCAATTCACCATTGGATTCACCAGTCGGGTGATCATGCGTTGAGTGTAGCGAAAAGATAATGGCGTTAGTGGATATCGTACTCTCGCCGACGCATTAGCACAATAGCACACAAAAAACAATAGAAAGGATATCGTAATTTTACATAAATGTGTGATAACTCTATACTCGTTCCCGACAACGGCAACTTGTCGTCGTTGTTCTACTGCAATAATAAAAGCAACAAGATGTAAACAAAACGCGCCATATGCGCGCACTTGTCACCTTTGACGTTTTGCCTTCCGAAAACTGACAGCTGTCAAACGGGTGCAAAGAAAGGGGTGTTGCTGTTATTTGTAGGGTGTTTTTGTTTCAATTAAATTCGATTGTTTGTGAGAATAGGACGTATCCGTACCCGTGCAAGTAAGTCCCGCGGGTAGCGCTGCGATTGTGTGGGAGTTCAGCTTCGTGTGTTGGTCGTGAGTGAAGCACAAAAATAAATAGACATAAACACACACCTCTACACGTGGTCGTAGGGCCAATGCGAGCCCGAACCCGAAACCGATTCCCCGTGTCTGGCCGTTGATTGAATTCGTATTTCGAGTATTACATAAAACCGTTTTTTCCGTATCGTTTTCATTTCCAACCAGCACGCAGTTCCCGACTGGTGGTGTCCCTGTATCCGAGTTTTTTGTTGTTGTTATTGTTGCCAGTGTGTAGTATCATCAATCCACCACCAGCACCATGTCTGATAAGGTTCGAGTTTGCATCGTCGGCTCCGGAAACTGGTAAGTTTGATAATCGCTGGTGAAAACACGTATCAAAAGGAACTGAAAAACCATTCCGTACCATGAGGTCTGAGGCGAAGCAAAGGCCTGACATGTGTGATGGCGTGATGTTCTGTGCGCGAAGTTTGCTTTCCGGTTGCGTACTCAATGTCCTGGATAAACAACATTAGCCTTGGCATGACGGGGCTACCGTCTCTCCCCAATGTCAAGGTAATGATTTTGTGCACACAAAAAATGAGGAAAATTCGCATTCGCCTGTCGACATTGGAGGGTCAGGGTTACGTAAAGGAAGCGAGAGATAAAGAGAAAAGATTCTCATCGAAATACAGCCACGTTGAAGTAATAAAAAACACAAATATGACGGGCTGTGTGGGAGTATGTACATCTTATCACACACCAAGAAAAAGCCAATAAATGTATCGCACACACGGGCATACGGGGTAGAGAAAATCTTGTCGTCAGAGCGCTCTTCTAGGTAATGGCAGGAGAGGACAGCTCTTGAAGGTTACAGCTCCCTGTTTGACCTTAATTTTTCATGTAAACATTTCACCCAAACGCAACCAAAAGCCCCCCCCCCCCTTCCCCACGAGGAAAACCGTCAAGGAAAATCATGTTTTTGTTTTCAATTGTCAAGTCGGTTAAATGGGGACTTATAACGTAGTTTTCTTTCCTTTTCCTGCACAGGGGATCCGCAATCGCCAAGATCGTGGGCGTGAATGCCAAGCGGCTGGACACGTTCGAGGATCGCGTCACGATGTACGTGTACGAGGAGATGATCGATGGCAAGAAGCTGACGGAAATCATCAACACGACGCACGAGCTTGGTGTTCCTTCTTTTGTTCGTATATCTTGTAGTATCTTTTTGGCGTTCCTCTGCTTGCGTTCGGTAGCGATCAATGAACCACATCAATCACTTTCGTCGTCTTGAATTTTGGATGAGGCGAAGCATGGTTTGAAACGCTGTTGCCGATCGACAGATACACTCTCGTTGCATCAGTGCATTAACAGCAAATGCGCTCGCCGGTGGTGATGGGCACACTCGGATGTTATTTTTAAACCAATCCCCGATTTTGAAGAAACCGGTGCTGTAACAATAGTGTTATATACCACTAATGAGGGTGGTGGTCTATAATAGGTATAGCTTATCTGTGTGTAAATTAAACAAATAAACTCTCGAGTATCGATCATCCCTACAATATAGAACTCACCAAACGGGTTATTTCACTTCATTTCACTTTGTATTCAATTCGGAAGCAGTCGTAAGCAGTTAGAGTTAGGAGTTTGGAATACTCAAAGGTTGTTTAATGATTCCCTAATTTCTGCACTTCTTTCGGAGCAAAATTCACATTAGGATTGATTAGTTTATCCATTGTTCAGTAAGGCTTTTGAAAAAAAATTTTTTACACGATTTCATCTTTTCCAGATCGCTGTTCCGGACGTCGTCGATGCGGCAAAGGATGCTGACATTCTCATCTTCGTCGTGCCGCATCAGTTCATCCGTGGCCTGGGCACGCAGTTGCTGGGAAAGATCAAGCCCACGGCCGTCGGTCTGTCGCTGATCAAGGGTTTCGATGTCGCTGAGGGTGGTGGTATGGAGCTTATCTCGCATCTGATCACGAAGCATCTGAAGATTCCGTGCTCGGTGCTGATGGGCGCTAACCTGGCCGGCGAGGTAGCGGAGGAGAAGTTTTGTGAGACGACCATTGGCTGTCGGGATATGAAGATTGCGAAGACGCTGCGTGATCTGTTCCAGTCGCCCAACTTCCGTGTGGTCGTGGTGGATGATGTGGATGCGGTCGAGATCTGTGGTGCGCTGAAGAACATTGTTGCTTGCGGCGCTGGCTTTGTCGACGGTATGGGATTGGGCGATAACACCAAGGCGGCCGTCATTCGGTTAGGTCTGATGGAGATGATCAAGTTCGTCGATGTGTTCTACCCGGGTAGCAAGCTGTCGACGTTCTTCGAGAGCTGCGGTGTCGCTGATCTTATTACTACCTGCTACGGTGCGTTTTTCGGGAGCTGTGCTATAAGTTCAAATGTGCTAATACTCTTCTCGCAACACACAGGTGGCCGTAATCGCAAGGTGTCGGAGGCGTTCGTGAAGACGGGCAAGACCATCAAGCAGCTGGAAGACGAGATGCTCAATGGACAGAAGCTGCAGGGTCCGATCACTGCCGAAGAGGTTAACTTTATGCTAAAGAGCAAAGGCATGGAAGACAAGTGAGTGACATGAAAGGGATTATGTTTCGCGTGAAGTATTCTTTCTAATAATATGTATCTGCTTGCTTCTCTCACTCGCCACCACAGATTCCCACTGTTTACCGCCATCCATAGAATCTGCACCGGGCAGGTGAAGCCGCAGGGATTCCTGGACTGCCTGCGTAACCATCCGGAGCACATGTAAGTCGAACTTGCCCTTCTTCTCCACTCTCTTTGTCTGTCGCATTACGCAAAATCGTGGTCCAAATCCAATGCATCACTTATCAATTCGACCAAAATCGTTTCACGCATAGACAAAAGAATGATGCCTGTGTTAGCGTTTTGTGTCGGCCAAAACAAACCGAGAACGGAGTGTTTCAGTGCAAACGGAAGCGATATAGGACTGCCAAAGTAGCGTCAGGCAAAGAGCGACGGGGCTGCTGTGGTGTTGCTGTTGATCAGATGATGAGCATTGTTGAGTTTACGAAACGAATCTAAAACAGGGGATAAAATATCGCCTTAGAATTGAACATGAATCAGGATTCAGAATCCGACCCTCTTATACACACACAGCACAGCATCCTGCGCGCGCGAGTGGTTATTGTAGAAAATTTGTAGAACATTTAAACAAATCAATCAATTCGATAACAACAGAAACGGGATGCTACTGCACGCATCCAGCAAAGATAGCCAGCCTAGAGTAGCTAACCGTACTCGAACACACAACCTTCCGGTTTTGTAGGATTCAAACTTCTTGTGCACAAACCCGTTTTCGCTTCCGAGATATCGTTTCGTTATTTGTAATTCCATGTTTCGTTATCAAACTATATTCCTTTCTTGTTTTTTACCTTTTTGTATTTGTTCTTGTTACAAATTACGACACATGTTGTGTTTAATTCTTCATTCGTAATCTTTTTCTACTGTAACATCGCTTTGTGTATAGTTTATGCGTCTTGTTCATAACACAGCAGACTTTCCTGTTGTTGTGTACAGTTGGGTGGGTATTTGCATCGTGAAAATGGCACTAAGAAGTTAGGGACACCCACTGCCGCTTGAGTTTCCTGCCTGCGCTGCGGGCTTAGACACATCAATAGGCGCATTTAGAGTATATGTTTGTTTAAATGTTTTGTATTTAATTCGTACTACGCTAGAAAACGGAAAACCAATGTGTATAGGCATGAATAATAAGAGATCTATGTATATTTGTTGTTAATATATGATTCTGCAGATGTTTGTATTCAATTATGTATTCTACTATATCTTTTTTTTAGGGTTAGAAGAGAAAGCAGTCGCTTCTACTACGAGATCTGAATGCATCTGGCACTGACTAGCAAAGGATGGCAAATTAGATTTGTGGATGATTTACTACACTCGCAAATGCAGTCAATTGCTATTCGGTATGTATGTGTGTGTGTGTATTGGTGTCATTATTATTCTTATTAGATAATTATATTGTGATCAACAAGTGCATTTCTCTAGAGCTTTGCCCATGGTGTCCTAAAACGAAGGAACGGGGAGAGAAGAGAAAGAAAAACGATAACGTAAACTCGCGGCCAACACACGAACGATTGTTCTGCTGTTTCCTTTCGTCTTTTCGTAAGTCGAAAAGGATTCGCAAATTGTGATGTAATGTAATGCAGAAAGAGAAAGAATAAAGACTAAGAACCATGCAATGAATGACCAAACTGCATGTCGTGGTGCACCTGTTCCTGTAAGCTACACGATGATATAGCTAACGATACTGATGATTTATTACACCAATTAATAAATAATTCCCCTGAAAGCCAATGTCTCATATTTTCCCAAGCTCCTGCTTTCATGCATTCAATTTTTCAAACGGAAGATCCATACACGTAATGATAACGCTCTGAATTCGGATCTCGTCCTCAGTAACAAGCATACAAAGGAATAGTAATCTTCCAACATATTATAACAGCTCAAAATACGAACAGATTTTTCACGCTTAAACTGAAACGATTGCAAAGCATATATTAGTATTCCCTCGTTATAGGATGTTTAGGTTTGTTGAAAGAAATGTTTTAAATTTTAAAATAATTGCGAAATCCTCAGTAAAGTGTATGGAGTTATTGTTGCTTGTACAACGCAAAAGCTTCATTATTTCCTACTCAACTAATCATTATTTCCTACTCAACTACTAATAAGATGACGAAATGTTTATTTGCACTTCATCTACAAGTTAGTGTTTACTCAAAGCTTCAGAAGCAAAAAGGCACTGCTGCTAACGCTGGAACAACAAATTTAATACCGCTGCGATAACAGAGCCAAAAAGCAAAAGAAAATGTGTTAGCATGCAAAATGAGTGTATCTTTGTAAATGATACGAAACGATTAACGAAAGATTAACGTTCGGAAAACGAAAGAAGTATACAACATAAACACATAAAAAATTAATAACGCTCCAGCTGCTAAAAAACAAAAAAAAAGACACATCAATAGGCGCATTTAGAGTATATGTTTGTTTAAATGTTTTGTATTTAATTCGTACTACGCTAGAAAACGGAAAACCAATGTGTATAGGCATGAATAATAAGAGATCTATGTATATTTGTTGTTAATATATGATTCTGCAGATGTTTGTATTCAATTATGTATTCTACTATATCTTTTTTTTTGTTTTTTAGCAGCTGGAGCGTTATTAATTTTTTATGTGTTTATGTTGTATACTTCTTTCGTTTTCCGAACGTTAATCTTTCGTTAATCGTTTCGTATCATTTACAAAGATACACTCATTTTGCATGCTAACACATTTTCTTTTGCTTTTTGGCTCTGTTATCGCAGCGGTATTAAATTTGTTGTTCCAGCGTTAGCAGCAGTGCCTTTTTGCTTCTGAAGCTTTGAGTAAACACTAACTTGTAGATGAAGTGCAAATAAACATTTCGTCATCTTATTAGTAGTTGAGTAGGAAATAATGATTAGTTGAGTAGGAAATAATGAAGCTTTTGCGTTGTACAAGCAACAATAACTCCATACACTTTACTGAGGATTTCGCAATTATTTTAAAATTTAAAACATTTCTTTCAACAAACCTAAACATCCTATAACGAGGGAATACTAATATATGCTTTGCAATCGTTTCAGTTTAAGCGTGAAAAATCTGTTCGTATTTTGAGCTGTTATAATATGTTGGAAGATTACTATTCCTTTGTATGCTTGTTACTGAGGACGAGATCCGAATTCAGAGCGTTATCATTACGTGTATGGATCTTCCGTTTGAAAAATTGAATGCATGAAAGCAGGAGCTTGGGAAAATATGAGACATTGGCTTTCAGGGGAATTATTTATTAATTGGTGTAATAAATCATCAGTATCGTTAGCTATATCATCGTGTAGCTTACAGGAACAGGTGCACCACGACATGCAGTTTGGTCATTCATTGCATGGTTCTTAGTCTTTATTCTTTCTCTTTCTGCATTACATTACATCACAATTTGCGAATCCTTTTCGACTTACGAAAAGACGAAAGGAAACAGCAGAACAATCGTTCGTGTGTTGGCCGCGAGTTTACGTTATCGTTTTTCTTTCTCTTCTCTCCCCGTTCCTTCGTTTTAGGACACCATGGGCAAAGCTCTAGAGAAATGCACTTGTTGATCACAATATAATTATCTAATAAGAATAATAATGACACCAATACACACACACACATACATACCGAATAGCAATTGACTGCATTTGCGAGTGTAGTAAATCATCCACAAATCTAATTTGCCATCCTTTGCTAGTCAGTGCCAGATGCATTCAGATCTCGTAGTAGAAGCGACTGCTTTCTCTTCTAACCCAAAAAAAGCGAGGCTTAGGAGTCTATGAATTATGCATTTATTTTCAAGAATGTATCTTATGCACTAAGCAAACTACCAAAAGTCGAATCAAGGTTAAACATTCCGGCATACATTTTTTATATGATTTTATTTTATTTTCTGTCTAACACCAAAAGTAACACCTTTTTTTGGAACTATTTTTATATTTTGTTTAACAAGCATAAAATTTTATTTTTTAGGGTTTGTTTAGTCAATTTGGGATTAGGTTAAAGGTGGTAGTGTTCTACATTGGGGGATTTATGAGACTTGCGCTTTATTTACTCAACTGCATCGAAAAAGTGTCAATCTCGCAGGGCTTTTTGATATTGTCATTACTGATTCCATTTTTGCATAGGCTCAGAGGTTTGCAAATTGATAAAACAATCTAATGTCCATCCATTGTCATCGAAATTGGGTTAAAAGAATAAACCAACAATAAACATCGTGCGAGATATGTGATACGATTGTTAAAAGTGAATAAACGACAGCAGTTATTGGGATTTGATTGGTATTCAATTGTTGAGAAAAAAACAAACAAAAATAGAAAAATTATTTACCAAAAAATACTCACACACATATCTCCCTTTCTCATATCGTGTGATTGTAACTCACGCACCTGGTTTCCTTTTGTGTTGAATGTTCGTGTTCCGATCAAATGAGTAATTTTTTGTTGGCTATACAGTTCCTGTTCTTTACGTTTCGGTTTGTATCATTCTCATCCGTTCCCATCCGTTCTCATCATGTTGTGCACTATTAATTGAAGTTGTTACTCTGTAGCGAACCGTGTTCCTAGTGTATGCCCTCCAATTGGCCAAATATTCCTGTTGCTGTTGAAAATATGCACCTATAAATTTAGCACCTGAATTCTGCTAGTTTTGTAACGTGAACTAATTCATTTTCCTTTTGGATACGTTTTTCGTCCGGGGTCCGCACGAACAAGGTAAGTAGTGCACTCATGTTCCATCGCGATATCATAAAATCAGCATTGAATCGCAGCGTGAATTTTGTAAATAAAATTTATCGTGCTATGTCTGTCTCGATGAAAAACAAAACCTTGCACAGTATGGAATAAAGTTTTACGTTTCCAATATTTCTATTCTCGTAGGCAAACGTTTTCCTAAATCGTAACTGTGGAAGCCGGAAGCTGAGGCAAGATGCGCTAACCAGGCGCATGAGACACGCTCCCCAAACAAAACAAAAAAACTAACGGACAAAACTGGCGCTGGTATAGGTTAATTATCCGGTATTAGAAGACCTTACAATGCAAAATCTTATCAACGATGGAGTTTAGGTAACGAAATATTACCACCTCGATACCCCCACTTGTCGTCTCGCACGCAACGGTGGAAACGCAAACGAATCTTAGGCCAAGCGATTTTTAGAAAAACCTTCTATTTGATAATTGTTGTTATAGCAAAGCGAACGAAGTATTGTACATAGAGCGTAATAAATTCGAAAAATTAGTCACCGGGAAAGGATGTTTTATTGCTTGCATTTGTGTCAACGCACCGAGTGGAGGAAATCGATTTAAATTTGTTTTTTTTTTATTCTCTGTAGTTAGAATGACCAAGCCCGTTGCAAATAAAATTAATTTTAATTGCATAAGCATGTCCGCGTGCCATACCAACAGTGATTAGATGTTCGAAAATGCTCGTGTTTTCGAACAAATTCGACAACCTCCGTTTGTTTTGGTGCCCCGTTGACGTTTGCTGACTTTGCATGTCTGTTCAGCTCTAGTTCAGATATTATACAGCATCGTATTTGTCTCGTATGGCATGTGTAGTGATACGATTGATTCAATAAGGTTGAAATTATGCACTCTAGATAGTATTTTCTGCTATTTTATAATCGATTAACAGCTGCAAAGCATTTTTTATGTAGCGTGTCGCTGGGGTAGCCGCTCACAACCACATAGACACAAACTTGGCCATCAAAATAGCACTGACAGCGTGT
>KZ071515.1:93911-108243 GCA_002091845.1 Anopheles cracens | reverse complement strand
AAATATATTGCGCTGCAAATAATCGCAAGGGGCTACTTCTAAGCTACTTCACACGATCGATCAAGGGGCACACACGATATTGAGGTAAGCCTAAACCACAGTGCTTCATTCCTCTGTATGTACCATGCGAGAAACCAAGCTAAAGCACGAAACTATTACATGGAACATAGCAAAAAGAGACACCGATGGGGGAGATGATCCTAATGCACACGGCCAAGGCTGCTCGCTTAATAAGCATTACTTTGTGTGACGCCCAATGACGAAAGGAAAATTCAACAACGTACGAAGGAATGACGGTTTTCCAACTCGGTGCATTTGTTGGCGAATGTGTATGTGTTGTGTTTCTGCGCGAAGGTGAGATCGGTTTGGTGTGCTTTTTTCTCTCTGCTTTGGGAAACCTTGGAAGGAAACTCTCGAACTCTCGACCGGCCAAGCGCACCGAGATATCCCCTAAACCGCACGGTAGCCAACGCACGCAAACGAATGAAGCAGAAACACGACGGTATACTAATAAACCTTACGTTTCCTTCATCTTTACAGGAAGCCACCGAAGATTTTCGCCTTCGATCACTGCTTCTACTCGACCGATACGGACGCGAGCAACTTCGCGTCCCAGGAGCTGGTCTTCAACAACGTCGGCCGCGACATTCTCGAGAATGCGTTCCAGGGCTACAACGCATGCATCTTCGCGTACGGCCAAACGGGCTCGGGTAAATCCTACACGATGATGGGCGGCCAAGACAGCAAGGGCATCATACCGCGCCTGTGCGACGAACTGTTCGCATCGATCGCGGCCAAACAGACGGACGAGCTGAACTACAAGGTGGAGGTGTCCTACATGGAGATCTACAACGAGAAGGTGCACGATCTGCTCGATCCAAAGACGGCCAAACAGTCGCTGAAGGTGCGCGAGCATAATGTGCTCGGTCCGTACGTGGACGGGCTGTCGCAGCTTGCCGTCACTTCCTTCCTGGTAAGCACCGGATCGATGCAACGCCATGCAACTATGACGCTGGAGAAGAAGGGCTCCGCCGGGACGCTTATTTTACGCTTAATCAACACCGTCGGGAATGTTTAGGCTGGGCGTTGTTAGAGCAAAATAGGGTTTGGCCTTTTCAGTGTGATAAGGCTCGGGTAATGAGCACACTGCGACTCGCGTTGGCACGGTAAATGGGAAACCTCTCGCCCTGCAACTAACGCGCTGTTATCGGTGGTGCGTGTTTGTAAAACCGACGCAATTGCCACTCAATTACTCAACCCGACCCGGCCGTATAATTGATGTTGCCCTTGGGGGAAACATGGGGTTTTGCCTGTCGAAGAATGATTCATCGATTTGACACATGGGTCAAGGCTTTTGTTTTCATACGAAAAAGACCGCTTCTGCGTGTCGTTCGTGTAGCATGCGTAGAACAGATTGCGTTGCCGAATGATGATGCACGAGACTATAACATACAGCATATAACATTTTTCCTACCTTTACCTCTTCCAGGACATCGACAACCTGATGGCGGAGGGTAACAAATCACGCACGGTTGCGGCGACAAACATGAACTCGGAGTCGTCCCGCTCGCATGCGGTCTTTACGGTGGTGCTGACGCAGACGCTCATCGACACACTGTCCGGGGTGACGGGTGAGAAGGTGTCACGCGTGTCGTTGGTCGATCTTGCCGGTAGTGAGCGTGCGGTAAAGACCGGTGCCGTAGGCGATCGGCTCAAGGAGGGTTCGAACATCAACAAAAGTCTCACCACGCTCGGTTTGGTGATATCCAAGCTGGCGGACAGTACTGGTGGTGGAGGTGGTGGCGGTGGAGGAGGTGGCAAAAACAAGGACAAGTTCGTGCCGTACCGTGATTCGGTGTTGACCTGGCTGCTGAAGGATAATCTCGGCGGTAACTCCAAGACGGTGATGTTGGCAACACTGTCACCGGCAGCCGATAACTATGAGGAAACGTTGTCCACGCTGCGGTATGCCGATCGGGCGAAACGTATCGTTAACCACGCGGTGGTGAACGAAGATCCAAACGCTCGTATCATCCGCGAACTCCGCAAGGAGGTGGAGACACTGCGTGAGATGCTGAAACACGCAACGGGCAGCAACTTCGGAGACCAGAAGCGCGTTGACATTCACGACAAGCTGGCGGAAAGCGAAAACCTCATGAAACAGATTTCGCAGACGTGGGAAGAGAAGCTAGAGAAGACAGAACAGATCCAGAGCGAACGACAGCAGGCACTGGAGAAGATGGGCATCAGCGTGCAGGACAGTGGTATCAAGGTGGAGAAGAACAAGTACTATCTGGTCAACCTAAATGCGGATCCGTCGCTGAACGAGCTGCTGGTGTACTACCTAAAAGAGGAGACTCTAATAGGTGGTCGAAGTAGTAGCGGCAGCAAGCAACCAGACATTCAACTGCTCGGTCTCGGTATCCAACCAGAGCATTGTCTCATCACGATCGAGGAAGGTGAGCTGTACATGGCACCGATCGAAAGTGCGCGCTGCTACGTTAACGGTTCGGTCGTGAGTGGAAAAATGGCACTCCATCACGGTGACCGTATCCTCTGGGGTAACCATCACTTTTTCCGCGTTAACTGTCCGAAGTCTGCGACCAACAGTGCGGCGCTAGGTGCATCCGAACCACAGACACCGGCACAACACCTCGACTACTACTACGCGCAGGAAGAGTTGATGCAGAACGAGCTGAGCAACAATCCGATCCAGGCGGCCATCTCCCGGCTCGAGAAGCAGCACGAAGAGGACAAGCAGGTGGCGCTGGAGAAGCAGCGGCAGGAGTACGAGAAGCAGTTC
The DNA here is from genome assembly GCA_002091845.1 of Anopheles cracens. Taxonomy (NCBI): domain Eukaryota; kingdom Metazoa; phylum Arthropoda; class Insecta; order Diptera; family Culicidae; genus Anopheles; species Anopheles cracens. The sequence goes on along the minus strand of KZ071515.1, from coordinate 105,440 downwards.
CAGCAGCTGCGGAATATCCTGTCCCCGACGACTCCTTACGCACCGTACGCACCGTACGATCCGTTCCGGCTTGGAAAGCTACCACCAAACACACCGAATGCGCAGCTACGCGTTGAAAAGTGGGCTCAAGAGCGAGATGAAATGTTTAAGCGTTCGCTCGGTCAACTCAAGACGGACATTGTGCGTGCGAATGCGCTGGTACAGGAGGCAAACGTGCTGGCGGAGGAGATGGACAAGCAGACGAAGTTCAGCGTGACGCTGCAGATTCCGCCGGCAAACTTGAGCCCAAACCGGAAGCGTGGCGCGTTCGTCAGTGAGCCTGCAATATTGGTGCGACGCATGAATTCCGGAAGTCAGATCTGGAGCATGGAGAAGTTGGAAAACAAGTTGATCGATATGCGCGACATGTACCAGGACCACAAGGAGCGCCATCAGATTGCGGCCGAGGAGGCAAAGACAAAGTCGGACCCGTTCTACGAGTCGCAGGAGAATCACAATCTAATCGGTGTGGCCAACATCTTCCTGGAGGTGTTGTTTCACGATGTAAAGCTGGACTACCACACGCCGATCATAAGTCAGCAGGGTGAGGTTGCAGGACGGCTGCAGGTGGAGATAAGTCGCGTCGCTGGCACTTTCCCGCAGGATCGCATGTGTGAGTCAGCATCGGAGAGTTCGGCCGATAGTCACGAGGACGACGAGGACTCACCGGACACACCTTCTCCTCCACCACCAACGAACAGCAATCAGATCAGCTGTCGAATCAGCGTCAAGCAAGCGTCCGGTCTGCCGCTCTACCTGTCCAACTTCGTGTTCTGTCAGTACTCGTTCTGGAACCACGAGGTGGCGGTCGTGCCGGCCACCAATCAAGAAGTGGCTGGGCACAATCAGAACATAACGTTCAAGTTCGACCACGAGGCGGACTACGTGGTGACGATGAACGAGGAATTTCTGGAGCACTGCACGGACGGGGCGCTATCGATTGAGGTGTGGGGTCATCGTTCGGTTGGGTTTTCGCGCATGAAGGACTGGGAGGTGGAACAGCAGCAGGCGAAAGCCCGTTCGTTGGCCGATCGATGGGCTGAGCTGTCGCGCAAAATCGAGCTGTGGGTTGAAATTCACGAGCTGAACGATAATGGCGATTGGGCCCCGGTTGAGGTGCAGTGCGCTCGGGACATGCTGACGGGTGGGGTGTATCAGCTGCGTCAAGGATTCCAGCGACGGGTGATGGTGCGCGTCAAGCCGGTCCAGAACTCGGGCACACTGCCGATCATTTGCCAGTCGATCATCAACGTGTCGATGGGATGTGTTACCGTGCGCTCCAAGCTGCAGAAACCGATGGATTCGTACCAGGAGGAAGATCTGACGGTGCTGCGAGACAAATGGAGCGAGGCACTAGGCCGGCGGCGTCAGTATCTTGACCAGCAGATTCAGCGGTTGATCAACAAGGACGACAAGACGGAGCAGGAGAAGGAGCGGGAACAGAGTCTGGTCAATCAGTGGGTATCATTGACGGAGGAACGAAATGCTGTGCTGGTGCCGGCACCGGGCTCCGGTATTCCGGGTGCACCCGCCTCCTGGGATCCACCACTCGGTATGGAGCCGCACGTACCGGTGCTGTTCCTGGATCTCAACGCGGACGACCTATCGACGCAGGGTCTCTCGAACGATGAGGTCCCACTGGCCGGGCTGAACTCGATACTGCCGAAAGAACACGGCAACAAGTTCTACAACCTGCAGATCATTCAGCACCTGGATAAGGATATCTGTGCGATTTGTAGCTGGGACTCGTCGATTCACGACTGCGCTGCGCTGAATCGCATCACGGAGGCCAACGAGCGCGTGTATCTCATCTTGAAGACGACGGTGCGTCTTTCGCATCCAGCACCGATGGATTTGGTATTGCGCAAACGGTTGGCCCTGAATATTTACAAGCGACAGAGCTTTACCGATCGCTTGAAGAAGCTGCGAATTGGACGGGCAGAATCGTTATCGCTGCAGTCGGGTGTTACGTACGAGGTGGTCTCCAACATTCCGAAGGCATCCGAGGAGCTGGAGGACCGGGAGTCGCTGGCACAGATTGCAGCCACTGGAGAAGACTGTTCGGCGAGTGATGGAGAGACCTACATCGGTGAGTTTGCGGATGCACACCATTTTCCAACCCAATAAGACTTTTACTAGAAACGTTTAACCATCTTTTAACAAAAAAAAAACTAATTGTCTACGACTTGAATTAAATTGAATTAAATCGACCGTCAAACGTTTGCTGAAGATTTAAAGGTGCTTGAAAACATGATAAAAGTTTTATTATGTATAGAACCGGTGTATCAAAAGCTTTTCAATGTATGAGATTTTTAATTCTTATTATTTTTTTTTTTTTTTCCGTAGAAAAATATACCAAAGGAGTGTCGGCTGTGGAAAGCATCCTGACGCTGGATCGACTACGGCAGAGTGTGGCCGTAAAGGAGTTGGAGCAAGTACGTGGCCCAGCACTCTCCATGCGCAAGACGGCCAGCGTGCCAAACTTCTCACAGGTACGCTTCCCTTCGTCAGACCCCGATCTCCCACCACCCGTGTTCCCGTGTGTGCCTTCCGTGTCCTGCGCTCCGATTGCGCTTTAATTTGTGTGCGTGTCGGTGTTGCGCGGTGTACGAGTGCTCGTCGTACGCTCTATCAACTACTGCTGCTACTAATTGCTTTTGAGTTCACTGTTGCTAGTTGAGTTAGGTTACTATAGCGCAAACGAAGAATGATCTGCCAATGTCCAATAGATCGCCACTATGGACCGAGAATCCGAAACAAACGAGCCAGCTTTTTGCAACTCTGCACCTACACTTTTCAGAATGGCATTTTCATTAGCAATATTCTAGTTGATATCGCGATTTTGTTTGTGTCTATATCACTTTATAACCTCCACCCGTGTGCCGTTGCCGCCTTTCGCATTCATTGCAAATCTGATCTGGAGCGTTTGCTTTCTTCGTTTTCATATTTCTTTTCACATCACTTACAGCATCCTGCCGTGCAGGGTGCGGTACAGTTTGCAATTGCGCTGCACATTTTCTTTAACCTTACTGCTAATTGTACAATCGACCAAAGATGCACATATCGTGTGGTTCTGTTTCGTTCTAAATCGCTCTTGCTCCTTCGTTCCCAATGCTAATACTGACGCCGCTACTGCTGCTACTGTTGTTCATGTGCTAACCCCAACATGTCACATTGTTTACTCCCAAGTTTAGGGCTCTTTTTCTTTTGTGATTTGCTATAAGTGCCGAAGCTCCTTCTCAAGTTAACCTCCAACATAATCCATTGCAATCTGGTTTTATTTCTGGTTCTCTAAACTATAAATTTCATCTAACAATCGTTTTTGTCTTTTTTCTCTCTCTTTCTCTTTCTCTCTGTATCTCTCTCACTCTCTTTTACTCTGTCTTCTGAAAACATACAAACCTAACTGTGCCTTATCGATGTGTGCTTTTGCTCTTTCTCCCATTCTCAATAACATTGTTCCATATGTTTCAAAAACACAAAAACCTGCTCCTCTGTGTTATATCCATATATCCGTTTTATTTTTTCAAAATGCTTAAATGAATTCAATTGTTTTTTAAACTACAAACGATCGAAAATCTTTATGTGCACGCGCAAATACATTTAACATTTTTGCAATTTATTACTGCATAATCATATCAACCACAAAAACATCACCAAAATTTTGCTGCAACTTGTGTAAAAAATACGACCCATCGTCTAACGGGGTGTGGTGGTCATCGCGTGCTTTACGCAAACCAAACTCGCGAATTCGATCTTAAACTCCTCTCCTACCACTAAAAGGCCGTAAAAGATGCCAGGGAGCTTAGTACGAGTTTAACCACCTCGAGGACAGTAAGTAGCCGGACGCTAGACACGAAATTTGTGTTTTTAGTGTGTCTCTCGTTGTGCGTGCGTGTATTTATGTTAGGTAGTGAAGAGTTTTCTCTTTGTTTACAACTTTTTGGTTTGTGAAAAATAAATTATCTCTTGTTCCAAATTGTAGTGTAATTGTGAAATTTGGTAGATTTGTTGTCCCTTTTATCTACGTTTTGCAATTTTTAGTTTTTTTCCCAAACGTTTTTGTTACTTCTTAAGTCTCTTTTCACTCTTATCACAGGGGGAGTTTGAAACTGTCATTGCAGATCCAACGCGACTCAATTACGCTCTCTCCATTTGTGTGTTCGATTGCTTTCTTGCCACTTTCATTGGAATCGATGCGTTCCGATCTAAGCTTTGATGTGTTCTGTGTACATGTTGTTTTGTAGTTATTTCGAGATTCCGTTCTGTATCATAATTGCCTAATCTTTCGTTGGTTCGTTGCTGAAGTAGAAACCGTGCTATTCTCAGCACTGTCGACGCACCAATCGCGACAAACAGTGACTAAAGTATTGACTTCAATAGCAAGACAATAGTGCCTTTGCAGAGCTAGTGTATAGTCTAATAATTGCTCTCCCGTTCCTTACAGATGAGATTCTTCGACGCCTCGTTCGAGTCACTGTTAAGCATTGGACGATCGGAATCGTACGCTGATTTGAAGATGGGTCTCAACAATGGTAAGCTACTTCTAATAGCAAAACCAATCGATCGTAGAACGTTAATATTGCACCGTTTCTCGTTGCAGCGCAAAGCACTCGTGAGACAGCAGGAGGCAGGCAAAAGATGAAGAACAACGGCGAAGAATCGTCCAGCATGGGCTACGGCGCAGGTAAGCATCGCCCACCAACATCAGTGATTATCCCTCACAAACCTTCACAAACTTGACGTCTATTTAAATGTATCACCTGTCCCAGTTGTGTAAGAAGAGACTAGCGCGCGTTATTGAATAGTGTCTTATGAGAAGTCCTTTGAATGCTCCTGTAAAGCCGTCTTCCTAAGTCCACCGATGATCATAACACTGAGACAAAATCTTTCATTTTCCGCGAATTTCACGTACCGACACTAAATGTTCTACATTTCTACACACACGCTCGCTCACGAATGGAATGCAGCTCGACCCACATTCCTCAATCTCAATATCAATCTGAATTCCCTGCGACTTCAGCCAACTAAACGTATGTAGTCCAACCGTCACAGTGCTGCCCCATTATTTTACGCTGTTTGTGTTTCGTATGTGTTTTGATTCCGTTTGATATAGTTTGCCATTTTATTCAGATCGCGACATTATCGTGATCTCTGCGATTTTGCGTTTAACATGTGTTTTAAATGATATGTTATTTGTTTTAGCACCAATTTCCTTTAATTTGTTACGAACAGTTGAGCTATTTTTTTTTCTAGACGCTCCTTTCCGAATCGCAAAATAATTAAATTATTTCATTCCAATGTTATTGGTTGTATACTAATGTTTGCGGGTTTATAATCCGGAAAGGAACGAACTCATTGAAGAACCCACATTCAACAGAATAAGGCACCGGTATCGGGCGGCAGCGCCCCCGGTGGTGGCCATGGTGTGAAATATCAAACCATGACACCGAGCATGAGCTCCTCCACCTCGAGTGGCTACGGTTCCCAGGCCGTTTCGTGTAGTAACCTCACCAACGATGATACCTATTCCATCCGCTCACTGAGTGTCGGAGAAACGCCAGGTACGGTGTCTTTCAATATGTTTCAAGTTCAGCCACTTACCGGCATCGCGCTCTTCTACAGATACTATGTCACCGTCCAACCGCATGCAGGAACAAATCATGTCCACTAGCAGCAGCACCACCAATGCCAAATCGGAGGAGGAATCTGTGGCCTCTCCGACGACCTCAACCACCGCCTCCGAGAACACGCTGATGGCGCTGAGCATGGACAGCTACAGCAGCAGCCCGTCGGCGACGAGAGCACCAAGCGGTGATATGCCAAAGCGTGTGAATCCGTTCCTGAAGGATGCCAATTTCGACGCGTTTGAAGATAGTAAAAATGCAACCGAGTCTGGTACGGAGGATGCGAAGCAGGAACAGCAACGGAATGAAGAGGACGAAGGACTTGGAACCGAACCAGCTCAGTCCGAATCGACGCAAATCGCCGATGACGGCGAGGAGAGCGATCACAGCACAGCAAATACCAAAAACTCCTCAGATGGTATGTGAAAAATCAAGATTTGAACTGAGCGAATGATGTATTTACCTGAAATTAATGTTCTTTTTGCTCGAGTAAGCTAAGAAGGATGATTAAACGAAATGAGGATTTTTTTTTTCTAGACGCTCCTTTCCGAATCGCAAAATAATTAAATAATTTCATTCCAATGTTATTGGTTGTATACTAATGTTTGCGGGTTTATAATCCGGAAAGGAACGAACTCATTGAAGAACCCACACACTCTCTCTCTCTATCAAGACAGGCTTCACATTAGTTTTAGCCGACGATGCCGGTTCCACACCACATAGCTGTTTACCACTTATACCTACACAGCCACACACACACATAGCCAAACCAAGCATAAACAATCTCTACATAAAATACACTTAGGTGTGAATCCAAAATGAACCGTTAAAAATGGAGATGTTCAGCGGAAGCGATTCGCTCAAGTTATCAGGAAGCCACGTCAGGACAGCCCGTCCGTCTGATGTGCGAAGGAAGTTTTGAACTGTTTTGAAACCCGATTCCATCCCGCTTTTCGATAGAGACAAGGTTATACATTCTCGGTGCGTTTAGAATGAACGGTTCTTGTGTGTGTGTGTGTCCAGAGCAGGTTCTAGTAGCCATACATTTTTGAGTGTATATTTTCTATTTACGTTTAGTCGAAGAAAAAGAAAACGATAGGCACAAGTGAACGCGAGAAGCAATTCTAGCAAACGTCCCCAATATGGCTAACTTTCGTTAGTAATGAAACAATCTTTCCGTGCATATGGAACGAGTGTAAACGATGCAGAAGAAACAAAAAACCATCCATTCCATTGCAATATAATTCCTTCCGTTACAGCGTGTGGTGAGATGGTGATAGAGAAGGCATGCTTGAAACTCTAAAGTGTAGGATGTAGCAGCGGATGTGTAAGCAGCAGTATCAAATCCGGACCATTCCGTTTCGAGTATTGTACCAATGTCCTTAGTTCGTGTCCGTGTAAGAGGACGACGGTTCGTGTTCTACCCGACGTCAGCAATAGAGAGGAGTCGCTGTTAGTTCACAGGTTGTTAAGTGTATCTGCACAGTAGGTAAGAGCAGCGAAGGTGGAGGTGAAACTTGTAGAAAAGGAAGTGCTGTGAAGGCGATTATTTAAAGTTTGAACAGTGTGAGCCATCATTCGGTTTTTGGCATCGAAAGACATTTGCTTTGGTGGCTAAGGGAACACTGCAAACAGTGCTTAGCTCAACCGAAACGCAATGGTGTGCAAATGACGATGGCATGGAATGAACTCAATCAGATCCTTGAGTCAGTGCGGGCGATGGTAAGGAGAGGTGTGGGCGAGAGCAGAGAGAACTTGTTTTTAACTGTGCTAGTGGCTGTGGCAAGCTTTCCAGCATGAAGCGGCCTAAAGCATGCCCGAAAACAGCATGTCGAATTTAGCAATTAAGTAACGAACGCGAGCGTTGATTATGCCGATCCAGGACTGCTTTTTCTGCAAGTATCACTTTCAGCAAAACAGTAACAAACACCTCCGTAGGACTAGGCATGGGGACAAAATTGAAAACACCAGTGAATGTTGTTGAAAAGGGGGGCTATGCGTGTAAGTTTCGTGGACGAACATGCACGTTTTTTCCCCTCTGGTAGATAGCGTAGGGAGTAGGCACGTGAAACACTAGCGTATATGAAGCAATGGTAGCGCAGCATTAGCACCATGGGAAACATTCCCTGCAATTTTAGTCTTTTAGCACAGACTGCTCACGCTCGTATAGCCGATGGTAACCCGAAGGATGCGTCATTCATGTCCGTTGTTGCTGCAACGCTTGCTCTCCCCACCCACACATACACACACACAGACACACATCTCAAGATCTGCAAGTATCACTTTCAGCAAAACAGTAACAAACACCTCCGTAGGACTAGGCATGGGGACAAAATTGAAAACACCAGTGAATGTTGTTGAAAAGGGGGGCTATGCGTGTAAGTTTCGTGGACGAACATGCACGTTTTTTCCCCTCTGGTAGATAGCGTAGGGAGTAGGCACGTGAAACACTAGCGTATATGAAGCAATGGTAGCGCAGCATTAGCACCATGGGAAACATTCCCTGCAATTTTAGTCTTTTAGCACAGACTGCTCATGCTCGTATAGCCGATGGTAACCCGAAGGATGCATGCGTCATTCATGTCCGTTGTTGCTGCAACGCTTGCTCTCCCCACCCACACATACACACACACAGACACACATCTCAAGATAAATTCCACAAATCTATTTTTCTAGACTAGCAATAATGATATGAGTGTATGAGTGTGTGAGTCTGGGGCACACAATATAGAAAGGGCAAATATTCGGATGAACAAGATATACAAATATGCTTGCTATGACAAACAAACAAACAGATATACTTGCCGCCCTTAGCTCCCAGTTTCCGCAATCGCGCAACAACAACATCTCGTGAAATGTCCGTTTCCGATGATGGCGAGGGAGCGTGTAAGAATGTAATAGAGGAAGCTATATATATAACGATGAGAAACAAACGTAATACACTCCATCAACCACACACGCGTACACTCATAACCACTTTTCGACCGGGACGGATACACCAAAACACAATGGAGGAGAGTTTGATCGAAGTAGGCATGGGCAGGATTTACAGGATACAGATCTATTACTAACATTACTCCCAGCGCTTGCTGTGGTGGGAATGGGAAGTTTCGAAGCGACAGGAAAAGTCTAGTCAACGGTACGAGTGGTGAGAAATGAATTAAGCTCCCAGCTCGTGAAGCTGTCCCCCTTGCACGTTGGTGTGCCGCTGGTGCACAAACAATTCCCCACTCAGAACAAACACTACAGCAACAGTAACACACAAACATAAACAGCGTCAAACAAAAACCGAAAAAGATGAGATACAACAAACAAAATAAAACAAAAAAAAATGTATGTCCAATGTTATATTACAGAAAACGGGAAGCTGTATTTTACACAATCATTGTTACTAGCGTTTAATGGAGGGAAATGGAAAGTAGTGAGTAGGGAAGCCTCTACCATTTCTCATTCCTCTCGATACACTAGTACACACTGCAAAAAAAACCCTCCACTCACAAAACAAAACGCTACCTTTCCAACGCTATCAAAACCTCCGGGGGATTCATAAATGTCAAAAAATTAAGAAAACCACAAGTTAAATAAATAAAAATGTATAGTAGTGAGAAAGATGACCATAGAGAGTGCAAGAGGATGCAGATCCGGGCAAGAACCTGGCGAACAGGTTACTATGACGATAACGTAGACAGGCTGATATTGTGGGAAAAGAAAATCTAGCTTTGTTTGACGATGCTGTGGTGCGCACGAATGAAGAAAGTACTGTGTTTATTGCTTTAGTCCAGTAAGACCAGAGAGAGAGAGAGAGAGAGAGAGAGATCCCCCCCCCACACACTCACACACACACACATGTTATCTACTACACAGACGCTTCCTATGCCCCGCCGTAGATATAATGCCTCTCCAAGAGCATCCCAGAAGCAGACGGGGTGTGTCGGTTCTGTTTTGTTATTGTTACGTTAGCTTGGCAAATGGAAGCAAAAACAGGCGATTGTGTGATTTGTTTTAGCATTACGTTATGTTTTTCACGCCGTGTTAATAAAACAACGATGTACGACCCGCTCGATCGTGTACATAGCTGCTGATACTATGGTAATTTGGCTTGAAGTTGGCGTACGTAGGTTGCAAGTCGACGAAGAAGCAGGAAGCAGAAAGAATTCATATCATTTACAACCAAGCCACTCCGTAGAGAGGAGGGCAGCGCGTGTGTGTATATTTATTTTTAATGTGTATGTTATGTTTGCGTGCGTTTCCATTTCTGTGTCCCCTGCAATACCTCTGAAACTAATCGGCAAACTAATCCTCCGTACGATACATCGTTTCGGTGATGAGAATTAGAGAACAAAGTCCTTCTTCTACGATATGCGTGTGCATGTGTATGTCCAATGTTATATTACAGTAAACGGGAAGCTGTATTTTACACAATCATTGTTACTAGCGTTTAATGGAGGGAAATGGAAAGTAGTGAGTAGGGAAGCCTCTACCATTTCTCATTCCTCTCGATACACTAGTACACACTGCAAAAAAAGATGCGTCATTCATGTCCGTTGTTGCTGCAACGCTTGCTCTCCCCACCCACACATACACACACACAGACACACATCTCAAGAGACTTTATTCTGCAACAAAATAGCAATATTGCAACAGATAATATTCGTGTTCCGTTCCGACGCTGTAATGAATGAGCAAGAGTGAGCAAACGCGAGAGAGAAAGAGAGCGAACGATAGAGTGAGGTGATTTTAACTTGTAACTAGCGAAAAAAAAGGTAACTTGTGATTTAGTTGTTTAAGTTTAGGAAGCAAATATTTACCTGTATTTTGTATTTGTGCGCTCAAAATGCCTTCGATTGTTTATTTTTGTGTTTGTTTATTTGTTTCTCTTTCGTTGCGTGATCTGTGAGGAACGCGTTTTGTATACAAACTCCCCCCCCCAGGACGACGGTTCGTGTTCTACCCGACGTCAGCAATAGAGAGGAGTCGCTGTTAGTTCACAGGTTGTTAAGTGTATCTGCACTGTAGGTACGAGCAGCGAAGGTGGAGGTGAAACTTGTAGAAAAGGAAGTGCTGTGAAGGCGATTATTTAAAGTTTCAACAGTTTGAGCCATCATTCGGTTATTGGCATCGAAAGACATTTGCTTTGGTGGCTAAGGGAACACTGCAAACAGTGCTTAGCTCAACCGAAACGCAATGGTGTGCAAATGACGAAGGAATGGAACTCGTACCTGTCGCTTTTTCAGCGGAACTTGCTGCCGGCGGAAAGGGTGGACAGAAGGCAATGGTCGGAGCGGCGACGAATGGGCCGCGCAAATGATACGCGTTCAACCGTGGCCTCAGCAGTAGTGGCGCTCAATGCTCGTCGAGGCCGTTCACGGGCCGGAAGCGGTTTGTGCCGAAGTCTGCCTCCGTTGCAGCATTTAATCGCGGTAAGTAATGGCGAACGACGACGGAACACAACCTAAACATTAGTGGTGATGGAGAACGTGGAGGCCATCTTCAACTACCATTTTCATGCCAATAGTCCAACGGAAGAGAGGATTCAAGAAGGAGTAATTACCGGTTACGCAGCAATCCATCCCTTTTCTATCAAGAACTTTGCTTGATATTTTGATGAAGCGCTTTTTTCCTATACACATCGACATAGAAGAAACAAACTAGACGCTTTCGCTCCCTGCTCTACCTCGGGCAGCACAAAGTGAGACGGTAGTAAATGCAGCCGATGTTGTGTGCAGTAGCAAGATAAACGCCATTTAATAATTAACCGCAGTGAGCACTCTAGACCGCTCGTAGATAGTGAATGAGATCTTTTCATATCTCAGAAGCGATTGCTGTAAATGCATGCATCGTACAAAATTGAAGTACTCGTAAT
>KZ071515.1:65149-93901 GCA_002091845.1 Anopheles cracens | reverse complement strand
CCGACGATGCCGGTTCCACACCACATAGCTGTTTACCACTTATACCTACACAGCCACACACACACATAGCCAAACCAAGCATAAACAATCTCTACATAAAATACACTTAGGTGTGAATCCAAAATGAACCGTTAAAAATGGAGATGTTCAAAGGAAGCGATTCGCTCAAGTTATCAGGAAGCCACGTCAGGACAGCCTGTCCGTCTGATGTGCGAAGGAAGTTTTGAACTGTTTTGAAACCCGATTCCATCCCGCTTTTCGATAGAGACAAGGTTATACTAAAAAAAAACAAAAATTAATACTTATATTGAATAACTGCTTATTCTGTAATTATAATAAAAAAATAGTCGCAAGTCGAAAAAAAAACACGAGGATTGTTTCATTATAAAATTGCAATTCCATTTATTAACACCAGTATAAACAGCGTAAGTATTAATTTCATGTCAAAAAAGACCGAAATATATCGTATGGGTAAATCGGACAGCGATCGTCATGATCCTCCTCGATTCCTGGCACCCGGATAGCTATATTTGAAATTTTCAAACCGGATAGCGATTGTCATTCTCCTATGATTCCAGTAGCTTAGTGTTTCGGATTTTACATACGACGTATCAGAATTTCGGACGAACACATACTTACCCGTGTCGCGCATATATTGACATGGAAGGTGAGAAGGAAGATATATGCCATCTCCGTTTGGCTCATACAAACCGGCTTGAATTATTTCGGGTGTGTATGTGTTGGACAAAATCTCCCTTTGGGATCGGCTCACTGCGAAACCGTGCGGTAATGACAGTTTTGACAGATCTGTCGGAAAACGTCAACAAAACATACACCGGTTAAAATGTAAACAATCTTTGCTTGTTGGCATGGTTCACGTTCACGAGCTTGTAAGTTGTGATGTGAAAATATTGAGGTATAAGTAGTTGCTTTACCGAAAAAGAGTTTCTCCTTGCAGCTTAAAACGTTCAATTCGTTAGGATGTAACGATGAGGCGCTCTGTTATGCCGCGTGCCGTGTTTACGTTCACCTGAAGGAAGGTTTGTGTGGACGCCCATCGTATTCACCCCGCTTTCGGATCAAGCTGCTTAAATACCTGTTTTCTTTGTTAGAAAAACGAATGCGCGATGTCCGGTATCATTACGCGGAGCATCTCAACATGATTTACCTCACCGGGAACCGTGAATCCGAGGCAAATGCCTCTCACGAGCTGTTTATTCCTGCGCTGGCAACGGAAGAGGTGGATCTTGCACAGCTTAATCGCTACCGAGGTGGTATCGTGCTGCCCGACGGCAAAAAGCCCGGCAGCATCGTTTTGGCGATTTGTGCTCCCAGCTCGACCGTGTTGCTGTACAGGGTGACACCGGGGCTTAAGGCCATAGGCGAGAAGCTACCGTCGAAAGGATACACGAGCCGCCTTCATCGAGGGGGAGAAACCCGGATTGTAAAATAGGAAATATGTGATACAAAACTTATATTAAAAGGTTGTGCACCATCATCAGCAATAAAACCTACAACACTGAAGCGAGATAAACAAAAAAAAACATAAAAACGCAAATCGGCCGCGCACTCGCGCAAGTGACCATGACGTGACTTGTCAGATGAATGCGGATGGAAAACTGTAACAAAACTGTTCCACCACGGTCTGGGTCGACCTTCCATCCTTCAAGAGCCTCGTTTGTCTATTCTTCTAGACTTGAGCTAGCATCATTTCCTGTATTCCATATCATTGAATACGTTGATGACACAGACTTAATTGATTTACGGTTCTCCTTACTTTTGTTTTCAGTGCACGAGACCGGCATCAAGTTCATGGTGATCCCACCTTGAAGTTCACCAATCTTGGCTCGAAATTGAACTCCGACAACGAAGTTCAAGTATGCTTGCTGCCAACTGAGCGTTCGAACCTTGCATGCATCGGCCCAGTACTCAACCGCTACAAGTCTTACAAACTACTTAAAGACAAACGCCAACGGAGATTAAATTAATCAGTTTTGACTTTACATAACCATTGTAAAATGTTTACTGTTAACTAATCGCGCGTGTTTTATCATCAAAATACAGAAGCGCGTGTGAGTGTGGTACTGCTCGCTAACTTCTCATTCCCTTTCTCAGCTGGAATTGGAATATCCCACAAGAAAAGCACGCTCCGACGCAAACCGACGGTTGATTAAATAGCAGCATAACTTCTTCGCGAATTAAAACTAAACCACTAGCTGGGGAGCAAATCGCGCCTGCATCGGATGATGCTGCTGCCCCCGCATTGCTGCACTGTTGGACCTGTCTGCCTATCGCTAAATCCTATCGCGGCGTTCTTATTCCAACACGTTGGGAGGGGGGGGGGGGGGGGGGGGAAGGGTAAATACAATCTGCATTTACACATACACACCCACACGCGTGCTTTGTTTGCGGCTGTGCTAACGGAAACGTAACAAATAGATCCTACCTATAACAGAGCGAAAACGAACCTGCATTAATATTTCTTCCTTTCTATTCCACTGTTCCTTTTACAGCTGTTAGTCGTTAGTCGTCTCTCACTCGATCTGTTGGCTGCCGCATTTTTTTTACTATTTCTCTATTGTATAGATGTTTCACTAACACCATTAACTTTTGAGTGTGTGGATGTGTCAGTCTATTGTTGTTATACTATGGTTTCAACATCCGGCTGGAAGAGCTAATCGGCGCTGCGCTGATCTTCATAAATAACGATGCACATTAAGAAGACACGAACACTACACCAAACTTTACTCGAAACCGTCCCAATCAGAAGTAGATCAACAAAGAACATAACAGACAATGCAATACATAAGTGTCGGGAACAACATTGTGTAAATGACACAAGATGCAGAGAAAATACGGATAAAACAGAACATATGATTATTGCAGGGACTGATACACATAATGATCGTGCAAACTATGTACGGTGATGAAGTGTGTGATTGTGAGGGATATCTAATACAAATCAAATACAACAGACTAACCAAACAACGCCATCTTTCACACCTCTTTTGGCTTCTCCTTCCCGATTTCGTTTGTTAATCTCACACGAGTAACTATAAGCTTATCTCTTATGTAACGACGAGGCGCCCCTTGCTGTGTCGGTGTATGTGTGTGTGGTTGCTTGTGTGTATTCTTTTTTTACTATCATTTTTTCTTCCTCCCTAGCTCTCTCTCCTACTCTTTCACTAACGCTTGACTGTACTCTCTCTCTCTGCTTCAGATCGCGGTAGATGATTTTGCTCTCGTGTAGATACTGCAAACCGAGCACGACGCACGCTGCATAGAAGACGGCCCGGGGCTCCGAGAAGACGTCCGTGTGGATGTGCATCATGAGGTCACCACCGGCAGCGTACTCCATCACGAAGCAGACGTGTTGCTGTGTGCGAGATTGTGGTTCGACATTATTATTCGCCCCGGGCTGACATTTGCGCCAGGAACACTCACATCCGTCTGGAAGCACGAGAACAGGTTCACCAGGAATGGATGACGCATCGTGTTGGCAACCTCGAAGATGCGCTTCTCGCTCAGCAACGATTCCACCTCGTCGCGCGCGATAATGTCCCCCTTCTTGAGCGCCTTGATCGCGAAGTACTCGCCCGTGTTTTTGTACTGCGCCAGTATCACCTTGCCGAAGTGGCCCCGTCCGAGCACGCTCAGCAGCCGGAAGCTGTCCAAGCACATGCCAGCGCCGGTCTGTGCCTGCGACTGACGGCGACTTTCGTAAGCACTGTCGCGGTACTGGAGTGTGCGTGCGGCGGCTGGACCAGTCGCCCGTCGATTCACCGGTGGACCGATCGCGCCGGACCCTGCTGCGGCAGCGCCTCCAACGTCAGCCATACCGGCGACCGAACTCGAAGCTTGACCTCCGCCGGTGGCATGCTGTGGAACGACTGGAACCTGCTGTTGTTGCTGGAGTAGAAGCTGCTGCTGGTAGAACTGCTGCTGCTGTTGAGCTTGTAGGGCGGCTGCTGCAGCCAGGGAAGCCTGCTGAGCCGCTAACGCCGTAGGAGAAGCGTCCATTTTCGAACCTACCTCTCCGACCAGCATCTCGAAAATCAGCACACCCAGACCCCACCAATCGACGGCTCGCGTGTACGACGTTTCGGTCAGCACTTCCGGTGCAAGGAACTCGGGCGTCCCGCAGAACGTTCCTGTACGATCTCCGAAACCCATGCCCTCCTTGCACAGTCCAAAATCGGCGATCTTTACATATCCTATACAAATGGAATACGCACGTTGATGAAAAGGAAGGAATGGTTCAGGAGCTACTTCGCCACAGTTCGTATACGTACCTTCCGTATCCAGCAGAAGATTGTCGAGCTTCAGATCGCGGTAGATGATTTTGCTCTCGTGTAGATACTGCAAACCGAGCACGACGCACGCTGCATAGAAGACGGCCCGGGGCTCCGAGAAGACGTCCGTGTGGATGTGCATCATGAGGTCACCACCGGCAGCGTACTCCATCACGAAGCAGACGTGTTGCTGTGTGCGAGATTGTGTCTCTCATGCTCCGTGCTCAGCAAAACCTGCCTCCTCCTTTTCGTTTGCCGCTTGGGCGGAGCCTGCACACTCATCATCGAATGGATCAGCATAAAAACGAACTGAAACATCAAACTGTCTGTCTCGTTCAATTCCTCATCTCCTTTTTACAAGCTAGTAACAATCAATACAGTAGTTGCCAACGAGTTGTCGTTCGAGCGAAAGGGAGGCCCCTAACACCAGTCGGCCATGTAAGTGAAGTCCTTGAAGTACGTCTGCTCGGTTTCGGTGAGCACACGCGGATCCTTCGGTGGCGTTAAGGCCGGCTTTTCGGACGTGAACTCCTCGTCAAAGTTGGACACGTCCTCTTGTGAGCGCTGCAGGCGGAGAGTGAGAGTGATATTTTTGAAAAATAAAAGCATAAAAGCAATTTCCAGGTTACCAACATCGATCAAGGATGATGCTGTTGTTTGTGGCATATTGCATTGCAACCAAACTCATAACGCTAATTTAACAAATCTTCCCCGGCGTACAACGTAAGCTTTTAACAAAACAAAACTATACTCACAATCGTTGGCACAAACGGTGGTTTCACCTTCCTGAGCAATAGGTCGTCCCAGACGATGTTGCGGAAGAAGGCTTGTCGCTTCACGTCTTCGGCATCTCGTTCGGACGAGCCCAAACGACGTTCCGGATTCTTACGCAACAACTGGAGATGGAGAACAAAAACAAAGCCAATTTGTGGTAAAAGTCTCCTACTCGTATATTAAATACCTACCCTTCTCATGATGGCGATTGCCTCCAGCGACAGGAACCGTGGATAGCGAACCTCGTCGTTCACGATCGAGTCGAACACCTCCTCTTCATCATCACCTGGGAACGGCGACTGTAACGGCATCGACAGAACCGGCCGCAAGAGATCCCCGGACAGAGACTTTTGTAATACTGCTGCTGCTGGAGGGGGTGGTTTCGTCGACACCGGTTGCGAACTGTTGGAACGCAACACTGGCGGTGGGGTCGACGGCAGTGGCGGTACGTCACTATCGTCGTCATCGGCGTCCGCTACTGGGGTGCTATCACAATTGTTTATCTGTCCACTGGCCGCTCCAGCAGCGCCTGTGTTTGCCACCGATGGTCTCTCCTGCTGTTGTTGATGTTTATCGTACAAACTGACACCACTAGGACTATCGTGCTGGTTAAGGAAATCGAACTTGCTTAACGCATACTCCAACTGTGCATGAGAAATAGATATAGAAAAATAGAGAGAATGGAAGAGATAGACAAGAAGAAAGGGAACCGAACGGGCGTTACGAGGAGAGAGTAGAAGAAAAAGAGATAAATTGTCTTTTACGCAAAAGATCTACACTTCCCAAAACGTGATCGGAAATAATGAGAAGAAGCATACAGGGCAAACAAGGTTCTTGCACGTGTGTCTGTGTCAAAGGAAACAGAGTCACATCCTCTACCTCTACCTGATTATTAAGCCTCCACCGTGAGACTAAGGTCGAAAGTTCCACGTGCCGAACGTTAGACGAGTCTGGCAATGCGACCAAGCGTCGTCCTCGAATCACTTTCCGCGTAGGATTATAAACGGCATTTGATCGTTTCAGCGTCATGTCTATTTCTTTCGCACACAAAAGAACGCAGGCCACTACTATACACTCGATTCAACCCCGGGAACCACATCCGATTGCGACGAGCAAGGTACCGCCACTGGCGCTACTAACTATACAAGTCAAAACCAACCGTCAAACTCTTCCGTAGGTTTGGCCTTACGAGAAGCGAGAAGGAATTTTACGACATGATGTAAGCGATAAGAGATAAGGAGATAAATCCTGCTCAGGAGTGAACCGGGTGAGGGTGAATAGGGAGTATCGAAGAACTGCAGCTGGAACTGGAGACGAGAACATACATATAAACAAGAGGCTCGCACGAACACAACGATAAGCGGTAAGCCGGTGCTGTGGCAGGGGGATGGACGATCGTTGCATCGGTTTGGGGAATCGCACTGTGTGCCACAACATACTATTACCCAGCCGCAATGGTGGACAGTGAAGCCTGCGTGAGATACATTTGCCCTGACTTCGCTGACTTCAGAGCTACCTACCTCGGGATCGATTTTTGGTGGTGTCGCCTGCCGCGGGGATGGCATTGGCTGCTTTTTCTGCCGGGCATCGACAGAACCGGCCGCAAGAGATCCCCGGACAGAGACTTTTGTAATACTGCTGCTGCTGGAGGGGGTGGTTTCGTCGCCACCGGTTGCGAACTGTT
Organism: Anopheles cracens; assembly: GCA_002091845.1. NCBI lineage: Eukaryota > Metazoa > Arthropoda > Insecta > Diptera > Culicidae > Anopheles > Anopheles cracens. The sequence goes on along the minus strand of KZ071515.1, from coordinate 87,151 downwards.
GGAACGCAACACTGGCGGTGGGGTCGACGGCAGTGGCGGTACGTCACCATCGTCGTCATCGGCGTCCGCTACTGGGGTGCTATCACAATTGTTTATCTGTCCACTGGCCGCTCCAGCAGCGCCTGTGTTCAGGAATGGATGACGCATCGTGTTGGCAACCTCGAAGATGCGCTTCTCGCTCAGCAACGATTCCACCTCGTCGCGCGCGATAATGTCCCCCTTCTTGAGCGCCTTGATCGCGAAGTACTCGCCCGTGTTTTTGTACTGCGCCAGTATCACCTTGCCGAAGTGGCCCCGTCCGAGCACGCTCAGCAGCCGGAAGCTGTCCAAGCACATGCCAGCGCCGGTCTGTGCCTGCGACTGACGGCGACTTTCGTAAGCACTGTCGCGGTACTGGAGTGTGCGTGCGGCGGCTGGACCAGTCGCCCGTCGATTCACCGGTGGACCGATCGCGCCGGACCCTGCTGCGGCAGCGCCTCCAACGTCAGCCATACCGGCGACCGAACTCGAAGCTTGACCTCCGCCGGTGGCATGCTGTGGAACGACTGGAACCTGCTGTTGTTGCTGGAGTAGAAGCTGCTGCTGGTAGAACTGCTGCTGCTGTTGAGCTTGTAGGGCGGCTGCTGCAGCCAGGGAAGCCTGCTGAGCCGCTAACGCCGTAGCGGGATGATGATGATGATGATGAGGTGGCAGTGGTGGTGGCACCACGTTGCCACCGATCGTGAGCTGTTCGAATGGAAGGATCTGTGAGAGGAAGAGATAGAAAAGAAACAGGTTTAGTGGCTCTTCAAACGAAAAGTGAAGCAAGCGCTCTGATGCTGCAAAAGAGAGATGGAAACATAAACGCAAGTGGAGAGAAAAGTCAGAAAAGCTGGTCCTCCGACGGGAGTAAAATAGAAACGCGAGGAAAAAAACAAGTAGAAAAGCGGCACAAGTTATGCAAAATACAACTTATATCAAACAACCACAAACACGACACACAGCGACAGAAAGAAAGAATCTTGTAAAACAACGCAAACGAATGTTGCGGATTAAGCGTACGATGCTGAAAATAGTAAAATCGTTATAGTTAGGAAAAAAATGAAGAAAAGTTACACACACACAAACACACATGATATGGGGATTAAGGCAAAAGAAACACATACGAACAGCAGGTACGTTCGATTGGAGTTAGTTAGGATTACGATTGGATTAATGTTAGTTTCGACATGGGACAACAGAGTAATCCTTTATTATTCTTATCTATTTTCGACGAAACAGTATTATTTATAGAAAAGCTGCTTCGAGAACTGGTACATGGAATGAGGTTATGACAGAAGACAACATGCATCGCGAAGAAGCAAAAATTGAATTGTTAAAAGACACTTAAAAAAGTACAGAAGACACGTTAACGAGAGCCACAACACAACACTGGACAGTAGAATGAAACAAGAAACAAAAGTGAGTGAGTGAGTGTACAAGAGCGAGGGAGTCAGTCACACTGGTTCCAGTGAGAAAGGGTGAACACAAAAAAAACATGGTTGCTTTGTTTTAGGTGGAAGGTAAAAATGGCGGTTTGATTGCGGTTTAACATGAGAGCAAGCGGAGTGCGCGCACGTGACGCAGGTACGTCAGTCTCTGACCTCAATGATGTTGTCGTACGTAAGGTCATCCTCCGGGAACGGTGCGTCGTACTGCAGGTGCTGACTAGGGGCCGGCGAAGGAGGTTCCTCCACAATCGGACTACCGTCGGAAGAGACGGTACTGTAGTAGCTGTCGCGATTGCTGTACACACCACCACCGTACAGAACCGGTGGTGGCATCGACAGAACCGGCCGCAAGAGATCCCCGGACAGAGACTTTTGTAATACTGCTGCTGCTGGAGGGGGTGGTTTCGTCGTGGTGGCACCACGTTGCCACCGATCGTGAGCTGTTCGAATGGAAGGATCTGTGAGAGGAAGAGATAGAAAAGAAACAGGTTTAGTGGCTCTTCAAACGAAAAGTGAAGCAAGCGCTCTGATGCTGCAAAAGAGAGATGGAAACATAAACGCAAGTGGAGAGAAAAGTCAGAAAAGCTGGTCCTCCGACGGGAGTAAAATAGAAACGCGAGGAAAAAAACAAGTAGAAAAGCGGCACAAGTTATGCAAAATACAACTTATATCAAACAACCACAAACACGACACACAGCGACAGAAAGAAAGAATCTTGTAAAACAACGCAAACGAATGTTGCGGATTAAGCGTACGATGCTGAAAATAGTAAAATCGTTATAGTTAGGAAAAAAATGAAGAAAAGTTACACACACACACAAACACACATGATATGGGGATTAAGGCAAAAGAAACACATACGAACAGCAGGTACGTTCGATATAAATCCTGCTCAGGAGTGAACCGGGTGAGGGTGAATAGGGAGTATCGAAGAACTGCAGCTGGAACTGGAGACGAGAACATACATATAAACAAGAGGCTCGCACGAACACAACGATAAGCGGTAAGCCGGTGCTGTGGCAGGGGGATGGACGATCGTTGCATCGGTTTGGGGAATCGCACTGTGTGCCACAACATACTATTACCCAGCCGCAATGGTGGACAGTGAAGCCTGCGTGAGATACATTTGCCCTGACTTCGCTGACTTCAGAGCTACCTACCTCGGGATCGATTTTTGGTGGTGTCGCCTGCCGCGGGGATGGCATTGGCTGCTTTTTCTGCCGGAAGCTGGACGGCGTACTGATGGACTGGGGAGGAGGCAACGGCCGGCCACCCGTGAGTGCGCTCGTCGGTGTTCCTTGGTTCTGCAGTGAGTGGGACGAGGGGCTCTCCGGTAGAACGCTCACTCCGTGGATACCTGAAGGAACGGGAAAAGGAGGCGTTATGCGTATCAGTTTGCAGTCACAAGATTAGATTATTAGATTAACAGAAAACCCAGAGCATTTCCAGGAATCGGTTCCAAATTTATAGTGGGCCTCAGTAATTCAAGCTAAACTCACCAAGTGGACGACCACCTCCAAGTCCGACGATATTGTGATCCGCCGATTCGCCCAACGTTTCCACCGGGTCATCCTGCAGCGGATCGTACGACAGCACGATCGAACCGGGCGTGGATGGTGTGGTCCCTGTCGATCCGGAGGTCTGATTTGCCAACATGCCTGACGCCACTGTCGCCGTTCCCGAGGAGGGCGTGCTGGCTAGCGCACCGGGTCCGGACGATGTCGCGGTGGTGCTGCTGCTGGTCGTGTTGCGCTTCAGCAGCCGTCCCCAGGTAGCGACGTTGATGTTCATCTGCTTCGCGCGGGGAATGTTCTTTACCTGCTGCTTGTTGAAGATCATGCGCTGACGCTGCAGTTTCGGCTTGCGCGAGATCATCGGATTGAGGAACTTGATTTCGGCAAACAGTACACCCTGCGGTTCGAGCTGCAAAGCCATACCATGCCGGATGTCGTCGATGAACTCCTCCAGCCGCAGGAACTTCACGGCACACAGGGAGCGCCAGTCGCGCCAGTACACACCGATCTCAAGCTCGCGCGACCGGTCCAGGTCGATGCTGAAGCGCTGGTCCCAGGCCTGCTGCGAGCAGGGCCGCCAGGACGTCTGGCCGACGGTGATGTTGTCCAGCTTGATCACCGCCATAATCTCCGACGACGTTTCGTCCTTGACGCTGTAGCTTTTCGATGAGCTGCGGCTCGTGACACCCTTCACGAAGCTCTTCAGGTCGCCGGGACTGGACGAGCCGGCGTCTTTGTCGCGTCGCGATCGCCCCGGCACATCCTCGAGCAGATCCTGACAGCCCATCAGGCGAACCTCCAGTTTGCCGGTGACGGCCGCACAACGACTGAACGACTGTTGACTCTGCGCCGGTCGGCCTTGGGCGCTGCTACGGAATGAGTTGCGCATCGTGTACTGTACCGGGCCCGGGCTGGACGCTTGCACATTCTGCAGTTCCGCTTTCAGTTGCTGTGCTGTGGGACAGTCTGGTGGTAGCTCCAGTCGGCGAAGTTCCAGCGCTTTCCGCAGTAGATCCAGTTTGCGGGATGACTCCGATAAGCGACCTTGAGCCTTTTTACAGGGCGGAGGAAAGAGAAAGACAAACGTTGTAGTAAGCGTAACGAAATGAATTGGAAAATTCACACATCTACAATTTATCAAACCATTATCAAAACACGAAAGAATACATATTATTGCGATCAACGTACACACTCTTTTATTATCTACAACATTCCTTCTCTTGAGAAGAACCGGGTTGTGGAAAAGCTTCCAACACATTCGGACGTCTTTATTGCATCGAAAATCGTGCTCTACAGGAAAAAGGGTTTTCATTCTAGTTTTACGGCCGCCTACCGATGTGCACATACCTATACGCACGCACATAGCACATACACGCACACAACTGTAGAAGGATTAGATTATAGTTTGAAATGCACAGTAAAGGTTGTATCTACTGATTAAGCTTCGCGAACATTCGTATTTCTCAGGTGAAACTGGCGTCTCATATCGACGATACCGTTCGGGGTGAGGACTGTCGCGTCCACAGAGAGGGCACGCTCACGCAGTACGCTGCCACCGATGCCGCTCGTGTCACGCTCCAGCACCCAACGGCGACAGTGCTCACACGGACACTCCGGATTGCGCACCGGTCCCATGTGCGTGCCGGGCTTTCGGCGCCCCGTTATGAGACTGCCGAAGCGGCGAGCGATCGCCAGGTACTCGTCGGTGTAACCTTCCACTGGCGAGAACTCGCGGTGCTGCTGTTGGAGAGTTGCCGCCAGGACGGCTTGCTGTTGCAGGAGGATTGCCCGCGCTGCCGGTGCCTCTGACGCCCGTTGGGAGGCGCTTTTCACCGTCGACGGGCTCGAATCGCTGTATTCGTTCAGGGACGGATTTGAGGCGTGCGCCTGCGGTGCCTCATCGTACACGAAGCTGTGATCCGACTCGGTAAGATTATGATCGGAGTCCGGACTCTGGCACGTTGGTTGCGACATCTGAGGGTTATGCAGCTGGAGCAGTCTTCTTTCGATCGACGGAGACTTCCACTGCTGCTGCTTCCACACCCGTTCCATCTCGTGGATGCGACAGCGATCCTCACTATTGTCGTACTCGAAGCTGTCGGACTGCGTTGCCGTCGTACCGCTTCGGTTAAGTCTGCTGGGCGTTTCTCCGTCCTCGTCATCCTCGAAGAATCCACACGCGAAAGCACTTGACAGACTGCTGCCGGTCACATCACGACGCGTCGAACGATCCGCAGATAGGGCGTAGTTGGAGCTGATCGCGTCATCACTAACGTCGCGCCGAAAGTACTTGCTAAATGCCTCCTGTATCCGTTCTTCCGGCTTCGGCGCCTCACCGAGATGCTTACTGAAAAGGATCTGCTTCGATTCAGTAATCTCGTCAGTCGCCGTGTTTCGCCGGACCCGTCCACGATGTGCGCCGGAACCCGTCCGCTTCAGACTCCCGATGGTGGAAAGCGTATTTTGATCTACACACAGGAAAAAGACAAAACATCTTACTGAACAGAATCATCAACAGAAGCACCGCGTCTTAGACTACCGTTAGTTTGCTGCATCAAACGCCTCGGCACTTCATGTTTGCCAGCGCGCTTGTGGCGCACTCGCATCTCCTCCGACTCGAAGACGGTCGGATGGGTGGGATCATCGTTGATCGGATGTGCCGCCGCCTTCAGCTCCATCATGTGGCTCGTATCAAACCGACTGCCGGACGAGACGGACGAGTTTGACGACGACGCAGACGATGCTCCCGAGGAGGGCAGTGATTTGGCTTCATCGTGCGAGGAACAGCACGAGCCACACTCCGAACCGGACTCTGCATCGGAACCGGTGCAGTAGACGTCGATGTGCACTGTGCGTGGCTTCTTTTTCGCTGCGGACGTATCCCGAACGCTGTTCGACTGCTGTGAGCGAATCGTGTTGCTTGGCGAAATGAGCGGATTGACGAGCGGTGAGACCGATTTGCGTATGAGCTGGAAAGTTTTTTGAAGAAAGCATCGAAGGTAAGATCGTCGGCAAGTAGGCTCGCAAGCAGGCAAGGTAACTAACCGAATCGAACCGATCGTCCCGCCGTCTTGGTGGAGGCGAAAGCAGACTCCCATCTGTGGTGGGTTTTTGAGCCACTCCGCCTCCTCGACGACGCTTCATTGATCCTTCTTCAGAGTCGAGCTGCAACTTTTCCCCTCACGAACAAACACTCACGCGTTGCTCATCATGTGCACTCTCCTCTATGCGCTTTCCAATCACTCAGAACACTCTTCACTCTAAACTGTGCGTTCTAGTTGGCAACCTTCCATTCCAACGCCGGAGAAGTAAGTCGAAGCGAGGCTGTACTAAGATGAGCGTTTCACATGAACACACACACACACTGGCGCGGCCTCGTGAACGGAAAGGCAAAGGAGCGGGACTAAAACACACTTTATGTCAACCGCAGCTACCCGCCGATTACGTGCAGATTCTTCCTTCCCGCCTTTTGTTCTATGCGTTTTATTGCTCCTTACACTGCCGTTCCCTCTAGGACCCGAGAGAGAGAGAGAGATCTGGATATTTATTGTCAATTTTGAATAGTTATTGTTCATGTGAACCAAACTTGATAATACAAGTTTTCCAAATCAAACACGAAACATGCGCTAGACACACGTTATTACCACCTCAAATGGCAAAAATAAGTTAACAATCATATTTGATATATAAACATATCATACGAACCGAACTATACGGAACTAGGATCAGCATAGGGTTTGTTTGCGGACAATTTGATGAGATTTGTTTAGATGTTTGACTAAAACGACATCGATGCGCTCGAACATTGATCCAAACGCAGAGGATCTAAAACGTCCAATAAAAGGACTGTCTACACATATTTCCATAGGATGTATCAGATACGAAATAACGATCGGGTTAAAAAAAAACATAAAAAATCGTTTCCTAGTTTCAATAGCTAGTTTTCAGTTGAATTGCTGCTACCGAAACGATGCGTGCCTCGCTTGCTTCTTTTTGCGTAAACATACGAATGGAATGCAGTCTTTCATCACACTTCTACGTGTTTCGGGGACAAACCCACAACTTTGGGGATGGATGGATCTCTTTTTGTTTCGCACAAACCTATCCACCCACGTCTAGGCAACGTTTTGGGTGGACTGTAGCTAATATTTTCCACTGCACGCCTTGTGCTTCTCACCTGAGCGAGCGCGACCGGTGTCGTGGAGGGCGCTGATGATGGATCGGTGTTAAAAATAAAGTTACTCTTCCCACCGACGCCGCCCGCCGGTGCAGCGGACGAAGTGGACACAGCAGATGACGGTTTCTGCTGTAAGGGATGGTCGGTCGTGCTAAATTTATAAACAACCTTCACTGGATTGCCGACTGCGCTGGACGCGGAGGCCGTCGGGGTGGAGGATTGGGGATGGTTCGGATCGCAACCTTCCTCTCCGCCACCAGTTCCGCCTCCACCACCGGAGACGGTGTTGGTGTGTCCTGGAAACCGTTCGCCAACGCCCTCCGTGTCGGTGGTGCTGCCTGCTGCAGGCGACGGAACATCCGAAGGGCGGTTTGTCGAGGAGAGGGTGAGTTGCGCATGGACGGTCCATTCGGCGGTGATTTCGGAGGGTGGCTGAAGCCCGGGCGCGGACATGGCGGGTGCGTGATGACGAAGCGCTAAGGAATACGGTAGCTACGATCGTTGGCGTCGTAGTCGTCGAGAGTCGAGCTGCAACTTTTCCCCTCACGAACAAACACTCACGCGTTGCTCATCATGTGCACTCTCCTCTATGCGCTTTCCAATCACTCAGAACACTCTTCACTCTAAACTGTGCGTTCTAGTTGGCAACCTTCCATTCCAACGCCGGAGAAGTAAGTCGAAGCGAGGCTGTACTAAGATGAGCGTTTCACATGAACACACACACACACTGGCGCGGCCTCGTGAACGGAAAGGCAAAGGAGCGGGTAACGGCCTCTTGATCAATCGTCGGTTTTCCATCAAAAGCCATTATCGCGCCGTACGACGGTCCGGCTGCTAGGCGAAGAGTCGCTCGAATATGTTTACGGAACGATGCGGCCTCGATTTCTTTACGACCACGCAACGGTTCGGACGGTTGGTCACCGCTTCGCAGCCAGTGTCGTACTGACAAACACACACATGGCGGAATATTCTCCTCGTTCAGTTCGCGGCCACGCTCGGTCGGGACAGCCAAGGCAAGGTTCGTGTTCTGTGTTTCGTAACAATGGTTTTCGTGGTTTCGTGTGGCGTTTCTCGTGGTCGATCGGAAAAGCGCGTTCCCGAGTGCGGCCTATTACTGCCGATCGGAACGATCGTATCGACGCGACTGACAGGCCACCGCGCGGATGATTTCCACCCAGAACGATCCAAAGACGCGTTTTGCAGAGAGGACGAGCACGCGAGTGAGAGCATGATGAACACATGGACCAGTCACCGTGTGTTTTTTTTTGGTCTGTTTGCGACTTCGCACGAGTGACGAAACGAGAGAACCTGCGCCTCACCTACAGTGCTACCCTACTAAAGTTTGACTTGCCGTGGAAAAACTACTTTGCCAGGACGTTTGGTACACATGGGCAAATGGAAGCTGTCTCAAATTTGTCCACAGAACAAACACTTCAAACCGTCAGTTTCGGACCTGGGTTAAACCAGCAGAGAATGGTTTTGTTCGTACGATTTTAAAGCCTCTGCCGTCATGCGTCGGTTGGACAACGTACCATCGTGACGAAAGCAGACGCAGAAGTGCATAAATCAGGGAACACACGGCAATTGAGTCATCTAGCGATGGTGACACGATCCATCATCCGGTAGGTCGACCCGTATTTCCTCGATAAAGGGCGCTTGGGATTAAAACGACCGCCCATTACAAAACCATCATCGGAGCGCGTAGGAATTTCGGTGCGATGTAAGAAATTCTTTCCTATCTCTTTTGAGGGCATGATAGTTTTTGAAGGATAAATTGACGAAAATAGGCTGAAGATTGCCTAATTTATTTCTGAGAGAGAGAGAGAGAAAGATTGGGCGTGTGTGCTGGTGCTGATGGGGTATATAAATAGAGAAGATTGCTGTGCGAATTAACAAAAAAGACGAACGTACAGCGCACAGGTCTTTGGAGCTCACTTGTTGATTACAAGAAGCCTGAGACAACTCCTAGACGGCGATGTCGAATTTCGTGGTTTCGATTTTCGGCCCGGGATTTTTGAATTTCAATTACATGCACACATACACACACACTGCACTAGATTAAATTAGATTAAATGCGATCATCTGAGCCGTTTGTTTAAACTGCACTTTGATCCGATTTCGGATCACTTGGTTTCACTTTCCTTTAGAAGAACTGGGCGTCTCCATTCACGGCACACAAGATGGTGGTGTGCTTGATCCTTTCTACACTTCTCACACTCGGAGACGTCAAAAATAAATCCCAACGAGCGTGACGCGACGACGACGACGACGATGGGGGCGGTGGCCTCACACGCATGCATGTCACCGTTCTAGTGTGGTTCGGGTCGAGCTGGGAAACGCACATGCGAGACACATTCGAATAGGGTCGTCGATCAGTCAGCTTTAAAATATTCATCTGTTGTTTTCCCCAGTCATCCGGTTGAAAATCACGAGTTCAGTGACATTGTGTTCGTTATCAACTTGAAAGTATTGAGTGAATGCACGTGGATGCAATAAGAAGGAAGAGGATAAAACATACATCTGCCTTCATTCAGCGATACATGTGCGCGATTTCATTGCCTAGTTACCCTTCCAAAAACACGGTTTGGGATGTGGGTGGTTAGGCGGCGGAAAATTGAATGCGTCCCCACGAAAATGCTCCTCTGGTTTCGGCAACCTTTGCCTTCAATTTCCTCTTCTTCTGAACAAAAAAACGTGATCTTATTTATAAATGTGATTATTTTTAAATCCATCGTCCTGATTCCTTTGAGAAAATAGGCAGTAAAAGCAACAGAGTCACCTGCAGGCGCATAGGACACCGGCGTGCGTATTGAAGTAAGAGGTCTGCTGCTGTCTGTCTGCCCAAAACGGATGAATGGCGAAAGTGAGTCTATTATTATATCACACAACTCTCCACTGCAGCTCACGAAACAGTGGATTCGGGGGGAAAAGTGCAGAAGTCGATACACTCTAGCAAGACAAACCTCCGATGCCGATCGATGCCGTCGATGACATTTGTGGTGATGATGATCGTCGTGATGTTGCTTTTGCTCCTGTTTTGACGGATTCTCCTCCACGTGGTGATGGTGGTGGTGGTGATGATGTTGGTGGTGGTGGCTGCACTTCTTTTTACATTTTCTACTTTGACGCTCCCGTTGCTGTTCTTCTTGAGGATGGGCAGGACGCCGATTGTCGTCTTCCATACTTCAAACCTCTCCTCACTAAGCACGGTACGAGATTTTGGTAGGATTTGATTACGGTACACAACAACGCACACGGAAACGATCTTCGTTTCGCCTGACTTCAAGCATACACCACGGACCACTAGAGCGCCATCCGCACGCTCAGTGGCCGATCATATCGCACCGGATGAACGTACCAAACCACGACTACAACGTCGAAGGGGGTTTCGTGATTTTTCGCCAATTTCCACCACCAGCATCGCGGTGGTTTCACTTTTCGCCCTACACCGGCCAACCCCAACGTCAAAAATAAATCCCAACGAGCGTGACGCGACGACGACGACGACGATGGGGGCGGTGGCCTCACACGCATGCATGTCACCGTTCTAGTGTGGTTCGGGTCGAGCTGGGAAACGCACATGCGAGACACATTTGAACGTGTCGTTGGTGTTGTTAAACACTCATTTTACGCAGACTGTGCCACGGCCCTATCTGGCGAACATGGTTGAAGTTGGCGGTATTCAAATCAACGTTAAGCCGGAACCACTTCCAGGCGATCTGCAACAATTCCTGGACGGCGCTGGAAACGATGGAGCCATTTTCATCAGCTTCGGATCGAACCTGCGCAGCTCGAACATGCGACAGTCACACACACACACACACAATACATGCTTTGGAGATAGAAGGTTACCTCCCGTAAACAAAAGTTTAGTATTATCGCCATCGGAACCCGTGCACCCCACTGTTCACCATGATAGCACAGCAGCAGATCGGGATGTTAATAGGGGAAGGAGGCTTTAAAATCATCACTCATCGACCGGATTGGCTTTATTCTGTCGTTCGCCATCGTGCCGGCGTGGTGTGTGCAAGTGAGTGGTGTTGTGTGCTGACGTTCTGTGCTCCCACGTTCCCGAGAGCAGAGAGATGAAACGGAGAAGTTATAGCGGAGTAATGATGGGGTTGACCTTCGGTGTGGGTCTAGCAGCGACTCTGCTGATGGTCATCGGTCATGCTGATTCAGCGAAAATTGTGTGCGTGTTTCCAACGGCGAGCAAATCGCACGTCTTGGGAGTACAAGCTCTGCTCAAGGAATTAGCTCACCGTGGACATGAGGTAGGAGAAGAATTGCTGCTTGCTGGTTCATGTTTGCCGTAAAAGAGTCTCATTTCTACGCCCATTATGTCTACAGGTTACGATGGTCAGTGCGTTTCCGCTGAAGAAACCACCGAACAACTACCGCGATGTGTATGTACCGATCGAGGACGCATTTTCGTCCATCATGAGCGACTTCATGCAGGGCGGAAGTCGAAACATGCTGGAGCTCTTCCCAAAGATCATCAGCGCAGCGCAAGTGTCCTCGAATGTCACCATCAACGCACCGGAGGTGCTACGACTGGCTCGCGAAGAACAGTTTGACCTAGCGATCGTGGGGTATTTCCTGAACGGGTTTGTAATCGGTGTCGGTGAAAATCACGAGTTCAGTGACATTGTGTTCGTTATCAACTTGAAAGTATTGAGTGAATGCACGTGGATGCAATAAGAAGGACGAACTGTATAACAACCACGAAAAAGAGCGGGAAGACATTGAAATCATGAAGCGTTTGTGATGGTTCCCATCTCAATGTTGGCACGCCGAAAACCTGTTCGTCGCACACAAACTCACAAAAAAACTACGAAACATGGCATGTGTATGACGTCATTACGCCGAATCCGGAAAGACAAACCTACGAAGCACAACACAACCAACACCATGCGAAAAACAAAACCACAAACACAACAACGCCGGGGGGTGCTAATACCGGCGTTGATTGCGTGGATGATATGCGCGTGTGGATGTGTGCATGAGCAGGCGCCACACCGTCGTACCGGAGCGGGTCGCCGTTAATGACAAAAAAGAGCGTGTCCCACTCGCGTAGTCAGATCCGTTTGGATGAGCGCCAAATGTGTGAAACATCTACAGCTAGATCTTAGCCAAATAGAGCCTGCGCCTGCCTTGCTCGCTGTGTCTGTTGTGCTATCTGACAGAGCGCGTGTTGTGTGTGGTTGAGTGAGGTTTTTATCTCCCGCACACACACACACACACAACAAGTTGGTAGTTTTTGTAGGTAGGAAGGTGAAAAATGCACTTTTTGGAGGCTCCAAAGTGGATCAAAAAACGAAGAAGCACAAGCAAAAAAAGGCTTAGGTTCAAAATGGTAATGGCGCTTTTATGTTCATCGTACAGAAATCGTTAGAGGTGTTAACATTATCTGATTGATCTTGGATCTTAGAAACTCACACCGTTACGGTCCATTGTTTATATAGTCTCTTTACACTCTTCACGTTGCATCACAAACGTATTAACTGTATAGATTCTAAGAGAAAATGAACGAATAAATGTGCAACACGCCTCTGTACAGATGAAAGGAAAAGTGCATAATAAATGACGCAAGATGAACTGCATGCATTGTACCGTCCGGTCAGCTGTAAACGTCCACGAGTTATTTGACCCTTATTTTATCTTATCTTTCGACTGGATGGAAACTGACAAACAACCAAACTGACAACCGATGATTAGGCAGAATTTAGAGTGCGCGATGATTGATGATAAAGCTTACCAAGCTCTGAACAACAACAGCACGCACACATGCATGCATACATGCCTTTCGCGTAATGCAAAACGGCATTGGTGTGAGTGTGTTTCTGCTAACTGAATACTTTAACTCAACGGCAAACGCTTCGGCAAAGGAACGATCACTCGTGCAGCCGGAGAATCTTGCGTCCGCTCACGAATACAGTTGCGTTGATAAGACGCACAAGCAGATTGGTACGCTTTTAAAGCGTCTCCAGGCGGGGCACTTGCAGATGAAAGTTAAGTGTTGACCGGGAGACTGCATGCAGTGTGAGAATGAATGTTGTGCAAGGCGTTGTGTTTTGTTGCGTGGTGCTGATCTGCTGCATTGCGCAGCTAGATGCGTACAGGATCCTCTGCATCTATCCAAGTTCGGGACGATCGCATGTGATCGTGGGCCAGGCATTGATGAAGGGATTGGCCGAGCGAGGCCATGACGTAAGTGGAATATATTTTGGCAGGCAAGGCATTTATGTAATACTCTCATACGCGTTCGTAGGTTACGATGGTGAGTCCGTTCAAGCTGTCAAAGCCCGTACCCAACTACCGAGAGATCGTAGTACAAAAGGAAGATCTCGGACAGATGAGTAGAGAATTTCTCCAAAAAAGCTCGGGCAATTCGGTCTCGGGCATGTTCAAACTGTTCCAGAGCCAGTTCCGAACGGCCGAGATGGCGTTGGAAGACCCACAGTTCTCCCATGTTTGGCGATCAGGAAGGAAACATTAAGCAAATTGTGAAGGAAGAATGGGGCCTTTCGGTGAGCTTCGATGAGCTCACGGAGGAAATTCTAACTGGTGCGGTGAAGGAAGTGCTTCGTAGTGCTAGGTACCGTGAGAACGTCGAACGGCGTGCGGTCCTGTTCAAGGACCGCCCGAAGGGAGCGCTCGAAACGGCGGTCTACTGGGTTGAGTACGTCATCCGGCATCATGGTGCACCCCATCTCCACTACCAAGGTGCGGATCTCAATTTGTTCCAGCTGGCTCTACTAGATGTGTACGCATTTATCGCAGCTATACTCTTCGCAGTCTACAAGTTGGTAGTTTTTGTAGGTAGGAAGGTGAAAAATGCACTTTTTGGAGGCTCCAAAGTGGATCAAAAAACGAAGAAGCAAGGTGCTACGACTGGCTCGCGAAGAACAGTTTGACCTAGCGATCGTGGGGTATTTCCTGAACGGGTTTGTAATCGGTGTCGGTCAATTGTTCCGCTGCCCGACGGTGATGTACTTTTCTGCCGGTGCCTCCGGTTTGACCAACGTTGTGGGCAACCCTGCTGAGGTGGCCGCTGTACCGCATATGATGCTGGGACATAAAAATCCTATGACGTTCTTCGATCGCGTCGCCAACACATTCATCAATGGAGTAGAGAAGATAATGTTGCAGTACATTCGGTACACTGAGCTACCGTACTACGAGTGAGTACAATTATCTAGATTGTAATGACGGTGTGCAGATAGCTGACCTTTTTTTCCATTTTAGATCGAACTTCCCCGCTGAAAAGGGTTACCTAAACTACGATGAAGCGATGCGGAACGTGTCGTTGGTGTTGTTAAACACTCATTTTACGCAGACTGTGCCACGGCCCTATCTGGCGAACATGGTTGAAGTTGGTGGTATTCAAATCAACGTTAAGCCGGAACCACTTCCGGGCGATCTGCAGCAATTCCTGGACGGCGCTGGAAACGATGGAGCCATTTTCATCAGCTTCGGATCGAACCTGCGCAGCTCGAACATGCGACAGGACAAACTGGAAGCCATTCTATCGATGATTCGAGGGCTAAAGCAACGTGTCATCTGGAAGTGGGACCAGGATGAGATGCCTAACCGACCATCGAATGTGTTCATCGGCAAGTGGCTGCCGCAGGACTCGATTTTGGCTCATCCAAATCTGAAGCTGTTTATTACGCACGGTGGTCTGGGCAGCACGACTGAAGCGATGTACCATGGCCCATGTTTGGCGATCAGGAAGGAAACATTAAGCAAATTGTGAAGGAAGAATGGGGCCTTTCGGTGAGCTTCGATGAGCTCACGGAGGAAATTCTAACTGGTGCGGTGAAGGAAGTGCTTCGTAGTGCTAGGTACCGTGAGAACGTCGAACGGCGTGCGGTCCTGTTCAAGGACCGCCCGAAGGGAGCGCTCGAAACGGCGGTCTACTGGGTTGAGTACGTCATCCGGCATCATGGTGCACCCCATCTCCACTACCAAGGTGCGGATCTCAATTTGTTCCAGCTGGCTCTACTAGATGTGTACGCATTTATCGCAGCTATTCTCTTCGCAGTCTACAAGTTGGTAGTTTTTGTAGGTAGGAAGGTGAAAAATGCACTTTTTGGAGGCTCCAAAGTGGATCAAAAAACGAAGAAGCACAAGCAAAAAAAGGCTTAGGTTCAAAATGGTAATGGCGCTTTTATGTTCATCGTACAGAAATCGTTAGAGGTGTTAACATTACCTGATTGATTTTGGATCTTAGAAACTCACACCGTTACGGTCCATTGTTATATAGTCTCTTTACACTCACGTCGAACGGCGTGCGGTCCTGTTCAAGGACCGCCCGAAGGGAGCGCTCGAAACGGCGGTCTACTGGGTTGAGTACGTCATCCGGCATCATGGTGCACCCCATCTCCACTACCAAGGTGCGGATCTCAATTTGTTCCAGCTGGCTCTACTAGATGTGTACGCATTTATCGCAGCTATACTCTTCGCAGTCTACAAGTTGGTAGTTTTTGTAGGTAGGAAGGTGAAAAATGCACTTTTTGGAGGCTCCAAAGTGGATCAAAAAACGAAGAAGCAAAAGCAAAAAAAGGTTTAGGTTCAAAATGTAATGGCACTTTTATGTTCATCGTAAAGAAATCGTTAGAGGTGTTAACATTATCTGATTGATCTTGGATCTTAGAAACTCACACCGTTACGGTCCATTGTTATATAGTCTCTTTACACTCTTCACGTTGCATCACAAACGTATTAACTGTATAGATTCTAAGAGAAAATGAACGAATAAATGTGCAACACGCCTCTGTACAGATGAAAGGAAAAGTGCATAATAAATGACGCAAGATGAACTGCATGCATTGTACCGTCCGGTCAGCTGTAAACGTCCACGAGTTATTTGACCCTTATTTTATCTTATCTTTCGACTGGATGGAAACTGACAAACAACCAAACTGACAACCGATGATTAGGCAGAATTTAGAGTGCGCGATGATTGATGATAAAGCTTACCAAGCTCTGAACAACAACAGCACGCACACATGCATGCATACATGCCTTTCGCGTAATGCAAAACGGCATTGGTGTGAGTGTGTTTCTGCTAACTGAATACTTTAACTCAACGGCAAACGCTTCGGCAAAGGAACGATCACTCGTGCAGCCGGAGAATCTTGCGTCCGCTCACGAATACAGTTGCGTTGATAAGACGCACAAGCAGATTGGTACGCTTTTAAAGCGTCTCCAGGCGGGGCACTTGCAGATGAAAGTTAAGTGTTGACCGGGAGACTGCATGCAGTGTGAGAATGAATGTTGTGCAAGGCGTTGTGTTTTGTTGCGTGGTGCTGATCTGCTGCATTGCGCAGCTAGATGCGTACAGGATCCTCTGCATCTATCCAAGTTCGGGACGATCGCATGTGATCGTGGGCCAGGCATTGATGAAGGGATTGGCCGAGCGAGGCCATGACGTAAGTGGAATATATTTTGGCAGGCAAGGCATTTATGTAATACTCTCATACGCGTTCGTAGGTTACGATGGTGAGTCCGTTCAAGCTGTCAAAGCCCGTACCCAACTACCGAGAGATCGTAGTACAAAAGGAAGATCTCGGACAGATGAGTAGAGAATTTCTCCAAAAAAGCTCGGGCAATTCGGTCTCGGGCATGTTCAAACTGTTCCAGAGCCAGTTCCGAACGGCCGAGATGGCGTTGGAAGACCCACAGTTCCAGGCACTAAAAACTGAACACTTCGATCTGGTGATCGTCGGCTTCTTCGTAGCAGACTTTGTGCTCGGACTCGGACCACACTTCAATGCACCGACCGTGTTGATGTATTCGGCAGGTATGACAAAGATGACCGCGGACCTTGTGGGCAACCCAAGATCCTTATCGACCGTTCCGCACATTATGGTCGGTGGACCAGGCACGATGAGTTTCCTGGGCCGCGTAAAGAACTTCCTCTTCGGCTGTGTCGAAAATGTGATTACTGCTATGTCTGTGTATGCGCAACAGTCATACTATGACCGTCACTTCCCGGCCGATCGTTACCCGCCGTTCGAAGCCGTGCGAAGAAACGTTTCTCTCGTTCTGCTGAATACTCACTTCTCACAGGCGTATGCTCGTCCGTATCTACCGAACATGGTCGAGGTGGGCGGACTTCAGATTAAGGCAAAACCAGACCCTCTTCCCGAGGATATTCGCGAGTGGCTGGACGGTGCCGATGAGCATGGTGTCGTATACTTCTGCCTGGGATCGAACCTGAAATCTGCCGACCTACCCCAGCACAAACTGGATGCGATTCTGAAGACTTTCGGTCAACTTAAGCAACGCGTTCTGTGGAAATGGGAAAGTGATAGCATTCCGAACGCACCCTCGAATGTGCTTTCGAAATCGTGGCTACCGCAGGATGACGTGCTAGCCCATCGGAACGTTAAACTCTTCATCTCACACGGTGGGCTGGGCGGTTTGGCCGAGGCCAAGTACCATGGTGTACCTGTTCTGGGCATTCCCATCTTTGCCGAACAGTTCCAGAACGTCCAGGCTGTGGAAGAAGAAGGAATCGGGATGCGATTGGACTACGAGCAGCTTAACGAGCAGACTTTCTCGCGCACTGTCAACATTATGGTACGTGAGCACCGATTTGCCGAACGTGCGAAGGCAATTTCGGACCTGTACCGCGATCGACCTCAGAGCGCCATGGATCTTGCCTGTTTCTGGGTGGAATATATTGCGCGACACAAAGGCGCACCGCACCTGCACTATCCGGGCGCGGACATGAACTTCCTACAGCTGGAATCGCTCGACGTGATTGCGTTCTTGCTCGCCATCGTTTATGTTGTTGCTAGAGTGTTTGGACTAATCGTGCGATTCGTATTCCGAAAGGTGTTTAAAACATCTCGAAAGACAAAAGTACAGTAAGCAACAGTGCTAATAAAAGGTCCAAAATGACTATCACATGATAATCGTCTCGTCTAAAGAAACGTCTCGAATATATGATGCAACTACACTTCGTGCCAGATAACATATTGCTCCAGAATTGCCTGGGAACATTGATAAGACTCGATTTCCAGCGTTTAATAAGGTGCCATTTACGATAACGCACACATCTTCCCGAATGCTCCGATGACAATTGACAGATGAGACTGATATATGTAAACCTAAAAGTGTAAACAGGTACTCAAGGGTACGCACCTCTTGCAGCGCTTTCTTGTCGATCGTTTTTGTACTCTGCAGTGTGCGGATTACGTTTTTCGCCCCGTCCACCACCGCCGCCTCAATTCGAAGCCTGTGGCGCAGCTCCTCGATACGATCGTCCAGCGATGCTTCCAGTTCCTGGGGCTGTTTGGTAGCCGTGGCCGATTCACCCCCATTCTCTTCGGATACTTTGCTGCTCAACTTGTTCTGACGCACCTTGAGGATCTTCAGCCGCAGGTACTCGATCTTGGCCTTGGAGTCGGCCAGCATCTGGTGCGCTTCGGCCAGCAGCTTCTTGTCGCGACCGTGATGCCCGCTTGAGATCGATTGGATCATGTTTTCCGCACCGTTCTTCACCTTCGTCTCGATGCTCAGCTGTTTCTCGAGCTGTATGAGCAGCTTATCGTTGGCGGTAAGCTCTGGTCCGCTCGGAATGACCGTAGATAGAATGGGATCTGTAACACAAAATAAAACAAAATTAGCGTCTCATAAACATAAACCAAGGCTATTCATAACACATGGAGATGGAGCTTCAGCTCGCAGCTTGAAATATCGCATTTCTGGCAGTAATCGAAGGTTATTGAGTACGATATGCATAAAACATGCTACAGATATTGCCGTGAAGAGGCATTTGCAATTGATATCAGATCAAAACTGAAAATATGTCAGTCAGACTGATAGATAGACTCGATCGCCGTTGTCAACGGTCAAAAGCCTCTGTAACGAAACGTAATGCAGCAGGTAATGCACATGCACCGTCTGTATGTTAAGCGATGATACTTCATTAGGTGAAAAGAGAAACTGTTTCCACTGAACGCCTGAGTCAGAGCAGTATGGCAAAAGCGCAATCGCCATTTCTCTGAGCGCTAGATATGATAATATTCCGATAAAGTTACTGCACAATCGGTAATCACAGCACTAAAAGACAGACACGGGCATTATCAGTGGGGCCCGGAGAGTTGTGTAAGCGCGATCTCGTACGTAAGCCGGCACACTTATTCTTTCCTATTCCGGAGGAAAAACGTTCGATAGAAAAGACTGGCGCAGACGAGGGTGCGTTGTGGAGCGACAGAGTAATGGCAGGAAAAGGTTGGAATTATTTATAATTGGATTATTGTTTCGACTGTAGCTATGACCACGCCGGAGTTTTCCTTCATTTTCCACCCTCACCTGTTTTTTCTCAGCTCCACGACTGAGATCAATGGAGTACAGCAAACGTGAGGAGTGTATGGAATTGTTACGTATGCATGAACGGAAGCAAGCAAATGCATCGACAAACATTTTCTTTTGTTTGCTTTTAAACCTATTTTCTGCCAATTCGTCTTTGTTTCTTTTTCCTACGCTAATGTCGCTGGTCAATACGGCCAGCTGCAAGCCGCCGAGAAAAGGGTAACCCAACACCCCTTGCACACACACACACACAATTATATGACCATTATGCAGGCATGTAACATTTCACTCGAATGCATGCCGCGTGGTTCAATTTCGCTTTCGTGCACTTGTGCTAGCATGATTACATTCTCCTCACACGAAGTTGCATCGTGCAGCGTGGGTGAATCGGAAACCGATATCTCTCTGCACGCATGTTTCCCTATCCTCCCTCGGTCTGGGAACAAGGGACGGTGCCTGTATCCATCACACAAACCAGTCACGGGTGAAGCTGTACAGGAAGAGGTTGATAAAACTGCGCCATAATCGACTAAGAAACTTCATAAACACACTCCCTCATGTTCATTGCAAGCCTCTGCTAACTCGATATTGTACATAATAACTCAATTGTAATCCACTTTAGGCGGTGGCTGCCTACTCCAAATCCACGGCGAGGAATGGGAATGCTGGAAAACGGGTAAACTCATTCAACGTTGCCGCATTGATTTCACCGACAGTGGCACTGGGCCAGCAATGCCTGGTATTTCCGACGCAATTTCACAGCGTTGAAACGCGTACGTTGGGCAACGAACGAAAAGGAACGAAAAGCACGCGCGTGTACACACACAGGGAGAAGTTTGAAACGGTACTTTTGGGAAATTTTCTCGCCCTGATAATCGTTCACACCCATACACACAGACACGTCCACCGGTAGGCTTTTGATGGAACTCACATAAACCGATTAAACTTTTTTGGGAATCAGTGATATTGATTGCAGTGGGCTAACACCTCGAGGGAGCCAAAAGTTTCACATTGAAATCAACCTAACGTTGGTGCGAACGCAAATGCAGTGAGCAAATACAGTTTCTGTTCTTCGACGTCGAATCGCCTCCTTGATCTCCTCCAGCCGGTCGGGTAGGAGATGCTCGGACACATTGTCCGACAGACCGTACTTGTGGCTCAACTCGTACAGCACGGGATGTTTAATGTAATCGCCCTGCGGAAGAAAATGAATGCGCGGTTAGCAATGAGCTTTTGCTTTGTTTTGTGCTGAAACATGAGACAAACAATAATAAACTACTTAACGGTACGCGTCTCTCTATCTCAATCGTGTGTCTCTAGAGCCTAGCGGTGTTGTGCGTGAACCATGTGAACGTGATTCAATGTATGTGAACTATTGGACAGGACTACGAGCGCACTTGACCGTCCCCGTTACATGTGGGCTGCTGACTATGCAATAGCACAAGCGCGCTACAAAAGCTATCACCCGACGAATGCTCATATCTTGTTGTCCCCATCTCACCGCATCTCCAATGTGGACAATTACATGGCCGAGACTCTACTGTTTGCGTTGGAACTTGAACTTGGCGAAAGTCCCGTACACGCCAAGTACGTCTTGAGTTTATCAAACTCTCACTTCTGCTCTGTATTGGGCGGATTCTCGGTCGTGAGTAATAATTTGTTATGCTACGCAACATGTACGCGATGGATACCAATTTCTAAGATGAATGGTTAAAGTTTTCCCCAAAACTAAAAGCTGGGGTACCCACGCGAGCCGACGAGGGAACCAAATGTGACGCAAATATGACTCGCTTGGAAGAAGGATTCACATGGATTCTCTTGTTTCAACGTGGGATGCGATGTTCTTGCGATATCACAAATGAGTAGAAAAAATGACCGAGAAAGTGACATATTGAGTTCTAACGCCCATATATCATTCTGCTGTTCAGAAGTCCCTAAAGTTATTGCAACAAAAAGTTTGAGCCTTCAAATACGAGTAACAGAATCATAAGCCAACGGCATACACAAACAGGCGATGGTTGGAAGTTATCGTTTGACCATTTCGCGTACAGCCGCTACCGATGAACTTCTCTTGGGTGAATAACTTATTCCCCTGCTCTGCGTGGGCAGATTGCAAAAAAACGTGCATACATTATTGGAAGTTAGAACGGGGGATTAGGAAAACCGAAATGTTTGCGTAAATATATCACACCTAAGAAGTCTCGGAAGCGATAACGGAATTAAACTTATTTTTCATTATCATCAGAAGGAAAGTAGAAAAAAACTACTCTGCCACCACTCTCCTTGTTGTTGTGTGAAGTTTCCCGAACGATTGCGTCGGCGATACGATAAAAAAACGGAAAATTAACTCAATCTTAGATTCCTCCATAATTTGAAAGAAAAACGTTTGACGCGACGGTAAGTACCATTATTTTCGTGAGCTTTTTATTCTTGAAGTTTTGTTTTCGTCTGATCGGAGTTGTGAATTAAACCCGTGAGAAGAAACCGGTTATGCCAGAGGATCGGGTGGGTC
>KZ071515.1:44202-65139 GCA_002091845.1 Anopheles cracens | reverse complement strand
AGGAAATGAAATGAATTTCACTCTAGCGATGTCTATAGCGCGAATTAGCTACACCGGAAGGCGCATTTGGGAGCGAGATCAAGCGCGCGTGAGAGCATTAACTCGGACAAAGGGTAAGAGAAAGAAGCCGTGATCTGGTTCGTGTCTGTCCGGCGTGCCTGTCCTTGTTCCGTTACCTTTTCGACGACGACCGCACTGACGCAGGTGCTGAATACGCGACTCCGCCGTCGTTTCCGATAGCGGTTGTTGTAGTCCGTTATGTACAGTGCCATGACTTTGAGTTGCCCCTGGTGCACGTCCGACTTCTTCTGCTTCTCAGGGTGGAATTTCGGTGGGGCGTTTCACAACACGACTAACGCTCCGCTACTGCCGCCAGGGTGCAACACACACACACAGTTGTGCAGCGACTTCTTCGCGGACTTGGGCTTTGATTTGAAGAGCTTTTTGTTTCGGACTTCCCCGCAGAAGTGATCCAGAAGCTCTCTGCTGTTGAACGATGTGTCAATGTTTGTGTTGGAACACCCAGCAGAAGCGCTACTAGAGCACGTCGTACGTCGTAAGAGTTGAGTTTGGTGTTGTCGCGCTTCTTACATGCACCTCAGCACGACTAACATTCAACCAACCATCTCCAGCGGATGAGGTACAGTGTGTGTAGCGGTGGTTTAGTTTTTCCCCTTGCGTGGAAGAATGCTATTTATATCCAAATTAATTCACTCGATCACACTTTTATCCCTGTCGTATGTGTGTGCACTGTGTTGATTCCACGGATGCACTCGCGTGCGTAGCTAGGGTTTAACATCAAACTGACCTGCTGTTCCAAGCGAGACGAGGTTCAGAAATTATAGTTTGACTTCCCATATCTACTTCACCCAGTTTCAGCTACTCTCGCGTTACTCTCGAATTTTGTATGGGATTTGACAACTTTCGATGCGCTTGTTTTTGACGCGCATCGTAACGCGCGGCAAAATCAAATCATTTTGATTTTGCCGCGCGTCGTTTCCTGGCACTTATTTTGATTCAAACGTTGTTCGTCGAAATAAAAATTTGTTGATTTAGACGCTCGCTACGTCGCGTGTCAAAGAAACGCGCGTTGAAGGTTGTAAAGTCAAAAACAAGATTTTACAGTAACGCGCGTCAAAATAACACGCGTCGAAGCTGTGCCACTAGCCAAACACTTCTTCGTAAAGTCAAGTCAAGTTAACTTCCATTAATTTATCTACTACAAACACAGATACACACATCTATACCAAATTCGGGGATGGGACTTTTCCGATCTGCATTCGTATTCCTATTCGATCTGCAACATTCGTATAGTCTAATGGAAATGGAGTATTCCTGATTATTCCTGTAGACATGGTCAACAACTTTGACGAAGAGTCTGACTGTTTATTCCAAGGAGCACCATATCTATAAAAACAACACCCAACAGTAAGTTAGCCTACAATTATGCAAATCATGCTAACACAATTACTAGCACCCGGACCCTGCTTGCGTCGTTCCATTCAGCATCGTCGCAAACTTTTGATCAAACTTTTGCTTTCTTCCCTGACTGTTTTGTGCTATTTCACTTCTTCGTAAAGTCAAGTCAAGTTAACTTCCTTTAATTTATCTACTACAAACACAGATACACACATCTATACCAAATTCGAGGCTGGGACTTTTCCGATCTGCATTTGTATTTGTATTCGATCTGCAAAATTCGTATTAGTAGTCTAATGAAAATGGTGTATTCCTGATTATTCCTATAAACATGATCAACATCTTTTACGAAGAGTCTGATTGTTTATTCGAAGGAGCACCATAGACAGTAAGTTAGCCTACAATTATGCAAATCATGCTAACACAATTACTAGCACCCGGACACTGCTTGCGTCGTTCCATTCAGCATCGTCGCAAACTTTTGATCAAACTTTTGCTTTCTTCCCTGACTGTTTTGTGCTATTTCATTTTATCATCAATCGTCTATTAGACCCACCACTTGGTAGGAGGTGGACTTGGTGCGATTTTATGTGCCAGAAGATGCTCTAAAGGAGGCGTCAAAAACAGCAGCTGTACGGTCACAGACGTAGTGGAAAGTGCAAAAAAATGAGAGTTCCCCAGCGTCGGCATAATTTTATGCGGCGAAGAACGAGATGATAATGAACAAAAAAAAAGCTGAAACATAGACACGCGCACAAAACTTTCACTTCGTTCCTGCACAGGCGGATCCTGCAGAGTCCGAGCGGGCACAACAGGAGGGCGCAGTGAAACAAAACAAAATCCCAGCGAAATAGATTGCTCAACACCGCAATTCGGAGACCCGGGTCTTTGAAGACCTTTCAGGCAGCAACGTTTTGCCGGCATTTGTGCTATCCTGACCACATATGGTAACAAAAATGGAAGAAAATTTTCGAATCTTTGCAATCTTGCGCGTGATGAACATGCATTAGACATGCTCATAAGACATCCCAAGTAGCAGTTTCTTCAAGCGATAGCGCATATATGGAATCATAAGTATACAAAGTTTGATTCTTAAGGTCTAGGATCTCCCTGAAGAGACGTGACGAATGTTGCGTTAAAAGGATCAATTAAATTAAGTCCAAACTACCCATCCGTGCTTGGAGTCACGACATAAATCACTAATTAATCTCCAATCGCCATAAAACGCACGTGGGATGTCTTATTTTAGCAGTTGTATGCGTATTTTGCCTCCTCATGAATAGTCTATCCCCGTTGTCGGGATTATCAAACAGCAGTAAATATCTATTGCTGCTGCTACCGGTGGTTGACTAATGGGCATAATCATCCCACCATCACCAGTCAGTCAGTAGTCGAGCCCGAGCATGAGCCACGAGGCTAATGTCGATCGCATAGACAGCTAAAGTGAAAGTAAACTCTCCCGAAGATTAGCCGACCACCGCGGAAAAAAACGCCTCACACCATGTATCTCTCCCGGGTTCTCCCCTTTCACCGAGACGATAAATCATGTCTCATAAAATAGACATTCCTACGCTACGAAGTCGATCCTAGAGAGCTCCATGACTTATACAAAATTAAAACCCTCCCATAGTGGCTGGAGCAACGCGAAAGTGCACAATAAGGAACACCAATGCGTCATAGAGCATAACTCACCGTCTGCGTGTAGGTTGCGATCACTGAGGGCCACCGAGGAAAAAAAAATCCAATACCTAGTTTCAGTGAGAGTAGCACAATTCCGTAGCGCACCACGTTGAGTTCTCCTTCTGTGTACGGTACACGCGCATGTGAACATCTTTATCAAGCTATGTTATCTTATCTCGCACGCCATTACCACACACGGTTATTGGTCGGTTTACACAAACCGATCCCTATTGCTACTAGCAGGCCAGTGCTTCTCCTTATAAAGTGTCACTACTGCAAACCAACACCGAAGCAAAAGCGTATGTTGATGATTTGGTTTAAGTTGTGTGTCTTCTCAGTCCTTCGGAACTTCTCGTAACGTTTCGACTTTTAGGCGATCCAAGTTAACCAACTACACAGGTTAAGGATAGCGTGAATCTGGGATGAGGAAGTCTAAAAAAAAATAATCCAACAGTTACAAGGAAATCTCATCCAATAGGAGTTTGGAAGTAAGTTAGTTCTGCAGAGCGCATACTTCGGAGATCCTCATTTGCTCACTAATTACTTTCTTCCGGTGTGTTAGAGTCGTTTGCCATCGAGCATTCACCTACCTACTGGAATAAAAGTATGTCCACACCACCTAAGCGCCGAAGAAGACGCAGTGGGCTGCTCCCGTTTTAAAACAACTCCTTCCGTACCGCGATACCAAATCACACAGTACAGCTAAATGCCATTTCACTATCCAAGAAGCGCACCCGACCAGGTTTTGCACTCTGCTGGAGGTTTGGTCGACGTGCGTTCCTTTGGCACGCGTGTGTTTTGAATGCATAATGCGACGACGACGGCGGTCTTTGGGCGACATATTAGGCGTGTGTGCTTGGGAGGCAATATAGGTATCTGTGGTAGTTGTGCGCACGCGATCCAACCGTCCCGCATGCCAACACGCGCACGCTTTCGCGAAGATGGAGATCTTCGTCTTCGGCAACAGACCGTCGTGGTTGGCGCAACTTGCAAGCAACAAACAAAACAAAACAACAACAACAAAAAACACTGACGAATTCCGGTCCTTGCCCTCGAACGCCTTTTCTGGCCATTGCCATCCAGCCTTCGCGACCCATTCACGGCCACACGACCAGGCTGCGGGCACGCGCGCATGCGAAGGATAAGGTGAGAATTGATCGCAAAAAAGACGTTTTTGGGTTCTCCCGTGTGCAGAGGTGTCAAGTAGCGTTTATGTGTGGGTGCGTCGAAATGTTGAAACTCGTCTGTTGCGAATTGGTTGAAAAGATGTTTGAAACTCGGAGATATTTGAAACAATTATACCAATAATAATAAGCTGTATTGCTATAATGCTATAAGCTATAAATCACCGGACTTATTCCGTGCTACTAATTTCTTGAACCATTCTCGGACAAGATCGTCCAGTCAAGTGTCACTGGTGGAGGATCATAGTTTACAGCATACACTAGTAGATAAGCTATCTCGAAGTGTCTGATGTCCACTTAATTACCTAAAGTTGTTACACCTTTCGATAACTTTTATTTGGACGATAAAGCGTTGCTTTCTTGAAAGAGCGTATGCAAATCAATTCCAATACCTAGTTTCAGTGAGAGTAGCACAATTCCGTAGCGCACCACGTTGAGTTCTCCTTCTGTGTACGGTACACGCGCAGGTGAACATCTTTATCAAGCTATGTTATCTTATCTCGCACGCCATTACCACATACGGTTAATGGTCGGTTTACACAAACCGATCCCTATTGCTACTAGCAGGCCAGTGCTTCTCCTTATAAAGTGTCACTACTGCAAACCAACACCGAAGCAAAAGCGTATGTTGATGATTTGGTTTAAGTTGTGTGTCTTCTCAGTCCTTCGGAACTTCTCGTAACGTTTCGACTTTTAGGCGATCCAAGTTAACCAACTACACAGGTTAAGGATAGCGTGAATCTGGGATGAGGAAGTCTACCTACCACAGTAGATCATGTGAAAATTACACCCGTGTACGCACAACAATGTGTATGTGTGTCAATGTGTTTGTTTTCGATACAGAGAAACAGAGAGAGAGGTAGCAGAGGGCTTAAGATGGGTTTAGAATATGTAGAATAGGCGAGGTGTGAGCGAAAACCCTTCTTCCGAATGAGTGAAGCGCAATTTGCATTCCATTACATTATGATCGCTATTCACTTCCATTGCAATAATGTTTGCTTTACTAAGCAATTCCATTTCAGAGTGCACTCAAACATACACAAGCGCTTTAACTTCTTTTCCATAACATTCACGCGGAAACTATGATAACGACGTCCAACCAGGTTCGTTTAAACTATTTGAGACAATCAAAACTTAGCACAACAGCAAGCTAAAACACTATTTTTTCACTACATTGCGAGCCTTCCGACAGGTTTTCGATCATCCCAAACAAGACCAGAACCGAGGGTAAACTAAATGCAACCCGGCCCGTTTATGGCCTCTAAAGAGCTGGTTTCGGTTCGGCAGCAGCAAATAGGCGATAGGCAGATAACGAAAGATATGCGCGCCGCGTTGTGTCAACAGCTGTGGTGCTCACGCAGTTAGAATTTCCTCCGTCATCGGGTTGTAAGGTTACAGCCATGAGGGAAATTGAAGAGGACGCTTTTGAACATATTTTGGGATCATCGATAGCGATGTGATGCGTTTGCAATACAATTTATAACGTAACTATCGTGTACTGCATGCAGATAGATATGCAAAGAAATCGGAATTTGACGAATACAAACGTTAAACTCTGATGAAATGTAAATCCTTTCGTGTTTGACTTGACGTTGGGTTTCGTATTCAAATCATGTCGGCTCTTTTGCACGTAGCCCTCTCAGTTTGAAAAAGGGATTAGAAAAAGAGATCTGAGGATACCAAAATCTTCACAAGTTCACAGCACCGGTTCTTCAAAGACATACTAATATAGAGACGTTTTAACCGGTCCGGTCACGGAGCAGAGAGAGTGGTAATTAGATTTGCTCATTACACTTCCATCCTCATCCTAACACTTGCTAGTCAGCAGGGACGTGCGTTCACGATGCAGCTATGTACACCAATATCACCTACATTCCAGGGAGGGTTTTCCACCAGGAAAAGGCTTCATTTGAATTCCAGCAAACTGGGAATCTGTAGATACGTGGGGTAGAATGGAGACGAGGGTTGCAAAACCATATAAAAATTCTCTCTCGTCACCAGAAACGTGTTTTTTCGTCCCCAGAGCCAGAAACGACAGAAACCGACTCCGTGTCGAAGGCTCAGTTTTAAGCTCGTGAAAGGGAAAACCTCCGAGCGAAACTGGTAAGAATATGTAACTCGACCCGTAAAATGCACACGGTGTCGGAATAACTAATACCCAGCGACCGTGTGACCTCCGGACTTGGACCAGACACAAATACTAACAGCGGTGGTCTACCAAACGGCCGCTAGTGGCTGAATTTATCCGTCCCTTTTTCCGACGGAACGCCTCTGCTTCACCCGGGTTCGCGACAATCCAATTATCATATATTTTATCGATAGCATAAGGACCGTTTACTCACGCGTGCTCTCTCCACACATTGAGGAAGTGAAAGAATATTCGGCTCGATACCAGTACATCGTCCTTTTCATCTCTGCTTGCCTGTGTTTGTATCTTAAACGATGGGTACAATATCCTGATATACAACGCACTGCGGCACAAAAAGACACGAGTTGCGCCACTGCATCAGCTCTAGCACCAACACCAGTTGTGACTCTACGACTTTCGTTCGGCCGGGTTTAAATTGCCTTTAGCTGTACGTGCTTTTCTGTTTTTTGAACACATTTTGGGAGCATCGATAGCGATGTGATGCGTTTGCAATACAATTTATAACGTAACTATCGTGTACTGCATGCAGATAGATATGCAAAGAAATCGGAATTTGACGAATACAAACGTTAAACTCTGATGAAATGTAAATCCTTTCGTGTTTGACTTGACGTTGGGTTTCGTATTCAAATCATGTCGGCTCTTTTGCACGTAGCCCTCTCAGTTTGAAAAAGGGATTAGAAAAAGAGATCTGAGGATACCAAAATCTTCACAAGTTCACAGCACCGGTTCTTCAAAGACATACTAATATAGAGACGTTTTAACCGGTCCGGTCACGGAGCAGAGAGAGTGGTAATTAGATTTGCTCATTACACTTCCATCCTCATCCTAACACTTGCTAGTCAGCAGGGACGTGCGTTCACGATGCAGCTATGTACACCAATATCACCTACATTCCAGGGAGGGTTTTCCACCAGGAAAAGGCTTCATTTGAATTCCAGCAAACTGGGAATCTGTAGATACGTGGGGTAGAATGGAGACGAGGGTTGCAAAACCATATAAAAATTCTCTCTCGTCACCAGAAACGTGTTTTTTCGTCCCCAGAGCCAGAAACGACAGAAACCGACTCCGTGTCGAAGGCTCAGTTTTAAGCTCGTGAAAGGGAAAACCTCCGAGCGAAACTGGTAAGAATATGTAACTCGACCCGTAAAATGCACACGGTGTCGGAATAACTAATACCCAGCGACCGTGTGACCTCCGGACTTGGACCAGACACAAATACTAACAGCGGTGGTCTACCAAACGGCCGCTAGTGGCTGTATTTATCCGTCCCTTTTTCCGACGGAACGCCTCTGCTTCACCCGGGTTCGCGACAATCCAATTATCATATATTTTATCGATAGCATAAGGACCGTTTACTCACGCGTGCTCTCTCCACACATTCAGGAAGTGAAAGAATATTCGGCTCGATACCAGTACATCGTCCTTTTCATCTCTGCTTGCCTGTGTTTGTATCTTAAACGATGGGTACAATATCCTGATATACAACGCACTGCGGTACAAAAAGACACGAGTTGCGCCACTGCATCAGCCCTAGCACCAACACCAGTTGTGACTCTACGACTTTCGTTCGGCCGGGTTTAAATTGCCTTTAGCTGTACGTGCTTTTCTGTTCAAGTTAATCGACACACAACAGTAGCACGATAGTTGCACGTTAGTGAGGCATTCGAAGTAACGTAATTTGAGAAGTTTATTCTGCCCTCATTTCATCACAACATACTACTGACTTATCTTCAATCCCATGAATTGAATACGTGAAGTTCAATAACAAAAACTCATTTCATTGTGTACCCTAAGACCCTGTTGGAAAATTGGGTAGAATACACAATAGTTAATAAAATTGTTCCCTCACATTTTTAGATTAATATTATGTTCCATTGAGTCATGTAAGGTCTATTGCGACCTGAGCAACTTCTGGCCATATCGAAAGAAAGCGAATCTACATAAAGAAGGCGATTGATTGCCACCAAGCAAAAGGATTTAGGTGTTGCTATCTGCATTCGGATCAGCCGGTAGCCGGAAAAAGAGAAAGAAAAATATTGGTAACACAATCCGTTTCTCGTTTCACCCGAGCCTAGGACACACATTTCAACACCTCCCAGCAAGATTTATCAACTAAATTAGTGACCTTATCGTGGGCCGTTCATCGTGCCTCTCCTCGCATAACTTTGTCGACCGGCGCGCCGTATAATGCGCTGTTGCTCCTTCCTCTATGACGAATCGGCTTATATCACCTCCGGATGAAACAAAGAACGGAGCCAGACTCGAGGGTGGCTGGTTTCGTGCCGCAAAGTTATGCTGAAAGAGAAAGGACTCGCGCGCATAGCCGCGCTTGGTACGACGGAATGCGCTCTCCGGGGTCCACCATCCGCTGCTGTGTGGGTATGTGTGGAGTGGAGTCAGTAACAGCGCGTACCCGAGCCGACCGGGGTGAAAGCAATTTTGATCTACACCGTATAGATTTTCCCCACGGGACTGGGAGGTTTTGAAACTCCCTCCGCTGGCGCATGATTAACCTTCCCCTGGGGAGGCGAGATCTTGGCTCAAGAGTCTTTCGTGTGGGTGGGTTTTAGAGGAAAAGTTTGACGAGTTTTGTTTCTCGATCGGTTGGGTCTGCGTGATAAAATATTATCATGTAATTACGAAACTGCGAGTGCCTCTTGGGAGAGATTTTTCTCGCGCGCGCAAGGGTCATAGTACGCAGTAAAAAAGAAATGATTTCGGAGATCTATATTACGAGCACGATAATTAGTAGGTCGGAAGCGGGAGAGTCTAGCGTTATGTACAACCCTTCGCGCTGGGAGAATCCAGGGAGGAGTGTGAACGAAACGATTAAAAACAAAACACTCCCCCTTAAATTGCCTTCAGATTCATCTCCCGACCTGCTGCTTCTGCTGCTAGTACTGCTATTCGGGCATGTTAGTGCGGCTAAATAACGGGCTGGGAAAAATCTCGTCGACCCGAGCGTGGAATCAGCAGCAGCAGCAACAAAACACACCAGCAAACGCAAAGGCAAACCTCGAACTTGAAAACTACCGTTTGCAGGAAGAGGGTCTAATAAGCGCCCGGTGCCAAAGCAATCGATTAACCTTTCACTGGTCTACGCGGAGCGTCGACACGGTTATTTCTTCTCTTCCTAGTAAGCGAACGACCCGAAATTGGGGACGTCCGTCGCTTTCCTGAGCGGTTTCCCCGCCCTTGCTTTTCGTTTCCAAAAATCGTACTTTAAAAATAGTCCAAGTTTTATCGATCACCGCATACCCGCCAAGAAGCCTGCCCCTATGATTGGTAGAGCTAGAGGCAAAACACAACCCCCGTTGGAAGAAGTATGCTCTCTGTAATGGACTAGGAGAACAAAACAACACACGCTCCCTCTCGGGTTCGGGAAATTCTAACGGAACTTGCAGGCTCGAAATCAGGAAAGTGTTATAATTATAACGCCTATATTGAACGTCCATCGAAAAGACTGTTTTTGCCCCCCTTGGGAGCTGCCTGGTGGACTTTGATTTCAATTCCTTGCTAATCCATCTGTTTCCGTCGTTTTTTTTCTCTCCCCCGGGTGTTGCGCTATCGTTCGCTTCATTATGGACGTTTCATGCCACCATTCGGAGGCTCTTCAACCACCCACAACACAGCCCGGAAGTGGGCCACAGTAAGAAAACGGTGCGCCTGCTGTTGGGTGGTGGAAGTCGATCGATTAATTCCACCGCGAGATCGCGAAGATCAATCAGCAGACGCATTCGGGGTGAGAGGGAACACAACAGTTTACCGTTTGGTTCTCTCTGCGTCTTAACGATGCTTTTCTTCCGACTAATTCTTCACGCTGCTTCTGCCAAACATTGGAGGATGCGATAATTTCCTGCCGCAGGTTGGAGTGAATGTACGTTTATAGCCGCAAAGCAGAACAATCCGAAAATTTCCAACTCAAACTCGCTAGATTTCACAGCTTAAATTAGCAAGCGAGTGGAGGGTGAGAATGAGTGAACTTATTTTTTGTTCTTTTGATTGTTTCTCTTTTCGAACAGTCTCCAATGCTGCATAGATGGATTGAGTCAACATTCTCTGGAGCACATTATATCGGTACAATACATAGAAATGATCCCAGACCACCCGAAATTACATATTTAGTCACAATCGATTTCACATAAACCCGCTCCTTCCCTGATTGAAAGTAATTTGGGCACGGGCGCGAGTAAGCGAACGACCCGAAATTGGGGACGTCCGTCGCTTTCCTGAGCGGTTTCCCCGCCCTTGCTTTTCGTTTCCAAAAATCGTACCTTAAAAATAGTCCAAGTTTTATCGATCACCGCATACCCGCCAAGAAGCCTGCCCCTATGATTGGTAGAGCTAGAGGCAAAACACAACCCCCGTTGGAAGAAGTATGCTCTCTGTAATGGACTAGGAGAACAAAACAACACACGCTCCCTCTCGGGTTCGGGAAATTCTAACGGAACTTGCAGGCTCGAAATCAGGAAAGTGTTATAATTATAACGCCTATATTGAACGTCCATCGAAAAGACTGTTTTTGCCCCCCTTGGGAGCTGCCTGGTGGACTTTGATTTCAATTCCTTGCTAATCCATCTGTTTCCGTCGTTTTTTTTCTCTCCCCCGGGTGTTGCGCTATCGTTCGCTTCATTATGGACGTTTCATGCCACCATTCGGAGGCTCTTCAACCACCCACAACACAGCCCGGAAGTGGGCCACAGTAAGAAAACGGTGCGCCTGCTGTTGGGTGGTGGAAGTCGATTCCGATTCATTTCCCAGCCAGTGTGAAGCACAGCAGCATAGTGCTCTTGCACAATGGAACCAGCAGCCTGCGATCTTTGCCTTTTCGCCAATTTTCTGCCAATCAGGGTGCGAACCAGTTTAACCTCGTTCAGTCCATTAACCTCCGGTCGATTAGTTTCGGACCAAATTCACTTCATTTTAGGAGGGATGGATGAAAAAAGGGCCGTCTAGCAACAAACAACCAACTCTTTCGCATGCTTCGAAAGGGATTAAGTTATTAACATCTTATCAAATTATTATAGTGACGGGGGTTGTTCACAAATTGAGTGTTTAATGTAGCAGAAATGGATCTTGGATGAGTAATCAATTGGGAGAAAACATATCGGCCAATCACCAACTTCGAACATGCCTGTTCCTCCTTAGCAAGGTCCCTAGCTATTCGGCTATAATGGCATTAACCTAATTTAGTACACGGAAAGGTGTCAAGCATAGTAAGTCGTAACGCATAAGCCAGAAACACTACCAACACATGAACTATTTACAATGTAGAGTCGTTTCAATGCCGTTTGACTATAACGACTCCTTAAAGAGTTGCTAAACGATCCGAATCCCAATGGTGAATGAGTAAGAGTGAGTTAACTCACTGAAAGGAGTTCTTATTTTCATCTCTATTACAATGCAACAGATACTATACAATGTTCAAACCTCCCTCAAATTCCCTACTGTAAGTAAAATGGTACTGATAAACAGGTAAAGCAATTCTTCTCTCGTGAATGTAACGAGCTTTCTGTAACACCATTTCTCGTGTGATCTAAAACCGATCAAGGCCAACTGCTGTTTCATCATTGTGTACCTTGCAGCGAAACCCTCCTGGTTTGTACCTCCCTCAAGGACTATGCCGCCATCGCTCGGCCATTTTCCTAATCGCATTTCCATGCACAACCTTCATGCATGACACGACACGGACGTGCGCCCGAGCGCGATGGCACACGGCCTCTGTTCACACTTTTGGAGGCACAACACATTAGGCCTATTTATTATGCATTTCATGACTTTCCATGCCACCTGGGGACACCTGTGGGTTCCACATTCGTCAATTCCAGTTGTTTACGTTGAACGCAGTGAAGTTGGTCAACGCACCCGGGGCACGGTGAAAGATGGAATAAAAACAGACCCATCCCAGACCACCCGAAATTACATATTTAGTCACAATCGATTTCACATAAACCCGCTCCTTCCCTGATTGAAAGTAATTTGGGGCGTCGCCATAACACCATAAACACAATTCAATCGGAAACGAATTCTCTTTTCACAGCTGCTCATGAAAACAACGTAAACCCGCTCGAGAAGACATAAAACTGGAAGCATGTTGAACATTTTGGATCTTGTAAGCTTCCATCTGGATACCGATTCAGCATTCCGCACTTTTTTCACTTCTCACTTACGAACAACAACCTCAATTGTAACAAAATGGGAGTCTTTAATCGCCGGTTTCAACTAATTGGACGGTATTTTCACATACCCTCCCTCTACGTTAAAGTTAGATACGTCTAATCAAAAGGCTGAGAAATCAAACTACGACGATTGAAGTATGAATCATACAGTAATACCTTCTCTTAAAGAGAAAGAGAAAGATAGATGATGAAAAACGTCCTATTATTACCGCATTGGTAGTTGAAAACATGCACTCTCCAATGAGGATGTGGCTCTGAGTTGCTTTAAAACAATCGACCTCAGGTCGTCCTAAGTACCTATGCGAATTCATTCAACTCAACGCCGAAATCGAACCCCACCGCGCGGCCATAGCGAAACTTTCCACAAATAGCGACTAATTGACCGAGAGCGCGATGTTTGCAAACCGGAAGTTGCCGAAATCCGCCTCTCCGGGAAGGTAGAAGTCGAAAAGAGACTAACAAAAGCGACGACTAATGTTATGCAAACAAATGCGTCCGTCCGTCAAACGAGGCAGCAGGCCAACTTCACCCAAAATTGTACGAGTTTTGCAGCGCTTCAAGTCAATATTTACTCAAAACTCCCGGTTTCTCCCCTTCAGGCGAGACAAATCCGTCGATAACCGAACACGTGTGCGTAAACGCCACTACACTGCGAGTGGAGAATCGAAACTGATCCGCGGCTTTTCTTTTGGAGTGTACGCGCGCACACCGCCTTGACGTACACGATCCACACACTCTTCATCTGTGTCGGCCTTTGACCCTTCTCCCTGGCTGTACTTTCGTTTCCACCGAACGTGGTTGAGCAAAAAATAGCACACACACACATTATCTGACACTACATGTCTTGCACAAAACGTCACCGCGCACGCATTTATTTACTGATCTACGCCAATTGCGAGAGTTCGAGATGGTTGTACAATGTCCATTCCCGTCCCGTTTCCTTTCACGGGACGGGTGTTACCACCCCTTGAGGAGAGAATAGAGATGTCACTACTTTCCTATCGAGGCAACGACACAACTAGCTAACCTCTGGTGTTGTTTGCATTGCAAGCTGGTTGGCGCATGGAACGACCGGCTCTAAAATGATCTTTTGTGGATCATTTAGCGTCTTTTTTGGAGCAGAATCTGAGCGCATTTTGTGAATGAACGCTTGAAGTGGATAAACTGTCGCATGAGCTGAGGCAACGAGCAACAAAACAGGAGCGATTTCCAAGAACCATTAAAACACCACGCGACACGTCGTGTTGTACGTAAACTAAATATTTGCGCTCTAATTGATACTCTGCGAAACGAGTTGCGCTACTCCACACGACACCCTCAAGGTACGAGATTTTTCTTTCGTTCCCCGGTGCGCAGCACTGCGATTTGCTTCATTTATTTTAATTCCACTCAATTTGTTTAATGATGTCTCTAGCCCAGACGCAGTAGCTTCCTGTTTACACAATGATATAGTCTGATAAATGATCGTTATCCGCATTCGCGTTGTAAGCTCCAAAATCTCACTACGCCCTGGCGATGCGATACGCATGGGTGTATTTTGGCGTCGACAATGCGCATGAAAGTCGGCGAAGAACAACCACACAATGTTTTCCGGGTTGTCAGAAGATCCCGTCCGTATCAACGTGCCACTTATTCCACTTAGTCCGATGTACAATGCATTGGGAAACGTTGGAATCAAGACACAGGTGAAACACAGCCAGCAGACAATCGACATCCAGAAGCAGGAACCAATAAATTCAACATCCTCGAAAGGTCAGTGGCAGAAGCCGCAAAAGCACATCCACCAGAATGGTTCATTAGTTGTCATAAGCGACCGCCTTCGACGCGATGCGGTGGTTGTCGCTCTCTCTCTTGAACGCATTGTTTCCAAGCCGCCATCCATTTGGCGCCGAGGCCATGTCTATCCTTCAGCGGCTCATAAATTGGTGCACCGCCGCATCGCATCCCATCATCCTTGCACACATGTATGCCCGGCGGACAAGTGTTTTATTGAACCTGTTTCAACAATACAAGACAATTCCTCCGAAGCCAAGTGCAGAAGCCGCAGACTCTGCGACTCGGGCGTTCGCGGTATGCTACACAGCCCAAAACTATTGCTTCCGGGCAATGTCACTGCGATAATGATCTTGAAGAATCGTGAAGGTTGTTCGGTAGTGACTACTGTTGGGCGCACGGGACACCGATAATTATTGCTGGAAAGCGTGTTTCGCACATTGATTTCTTGACACTCTGCCGCTTCCAGATGGTGTTTGCATCACAATCGCACACTTTACAATAACGGTCGTAGAGATTCGAGATTAACAACGTACGCATTCAGCACGCAAATGTAGTAGTTGTCACTCATAACTTTATCCTGTATTGCAAGGAGCAGAGCGGACAAATTTTCAAATCTTCCTGCACTATCACATACACTATATCCGAATGGAACCTGAATCATCAATCAAATCAGATTTTATATGCTTCTCGGAATTATGATTACCGACAACAACAATCGAGCGTAATATCATTCGCAGCAGGATAACGTCACACACACACGCACCAGGAGCAAGCGCGTTCACACACTGAGTTCGCGAGTCGCTCCGAACGCCACGAAAGTTCAATTACTACAGCGAGGCCCCAGCGAACTTTTTTTTGGTGCGCGCGCGTGTTGATCGATCCAACACACTCCACACAGACTTCCGAGTGTCTCTCCCTCCTCCAACAGGCGAGAGCAACAAACCCCTCGTTGCGAGAGAACTGAAGAGAGCTTTGGTGCGCCCAGTGTGGCTGTGGCTGTGTGACGTAGCCTAGCTTTTCTCAACGCTTTCAGTTTCTCCGGGACCTGTTGTGTTGGGACCTAAGCGCACACCTCTAGTTTTCTTTTGCTCGGCTCTTTCTTTGCATGAGACAAACATCTCCTCGGTTTGGCGCTGTTTCGCTTACTCCATTGTTGTCTTTATTATATGGTTGCGTCGTGATTGGCAGCTGTTTCTCTTCCTCGAGAGAGCGTCTAGCCAGTTCCGTCTTTTTGTTTTTGTTCCACTATTTGAGCTGCCCCCGTCGTTCTCCGTCAAGCTTTCCATCGCTTCGGCCAAGAGTAAGCCGTTTGTTGCATAGTTGCTCGCCGGGTAACCGGCTTAACCGGGCTGTAATAGGACTGGCTGTAATACTCCTGAACGGGAGGGGCACCGCAACTGAAAGTAAGTGGGGCACACACACACAGGGCACACACAAACTGCACGGTGGAAAGTGCATTTAGCTGCATTTCATCATTTCAAGATGATGTGTCATGCGAACCACAAAAAAAACTGTTCCTCTGCAATATTTACTCTGCTTCACGTACGATCACGCACCGTACATGTTATAAGTGATGCGACTATACTAGAAATACATCACTCACACAGTTTGCGACAGCGATGATCGCATCCGGCAAACAGAGCTCGAACAGAGAAAAGAGCAACAACAGTTGAAAAGTTCAGCAAATGGGACAATTTGTTTTGCAAATACTTCATAAAACCAATCAACTTCAATTTATTATCAAGAGCAATGCAAATCAACTCACGGTTTGAGAAATATACACATAAGCTCACAAATCAAACAAAAACAAACCGCAAATCAAATTAAGACTCAATCGAGGTCAGTCTCTGATAAGACTCTATCAACGATCCTGCTCCCAAAGGGCAATAAACGCTACTCTGTTTATGTAAGTGTGTTGCGAAACACACTGTGGGGCATGCTCACTCATCTAAACTGTAGCGAATCAATGAAGAGTTATTGTAATCTACAAATCCTTCCAGAAACTAGTACTAGACACCAATAGCAACGATGTTTGATCATGTTTGTCCTTTTCTTTAACAGAGGCAAGAGATTTGTAACATTTGAAGCTCGTTTTTGTCTCGTGTTCATGCTGTTTATGCCGATTATACTATCATCGACTAAGCAGACGTCATCCTATTCCATCAGCAGCTATGATGATTCATTTAAACGTGTCTACAGCACGGCACACACCCCTCCATGGGAGGGTATGTCTATATTATGTATTTTTCGGAATACTTTCATTCGTCTGACACGCTTACTACACGCCCAGAATCCGATGCAATTCTTAAACCATCCTCGAAGTCCACAGAATTCCTAAATTCAATTAAGCTGATCGGAGAACAAAAGCAAATGCCGGCGAGTGAATGTGTTCACCCCATTGGGAAAAATTTTCCATTCGCGTCTCATGGATTGGTGCAGCAGGTAGCCCCCGGAAAACGTGCGTGGAAAACGGAATTGAAATTTCAATTGGAATCTTCGTTTCCGGAACATCTTCTCAGACGAAAAATATGTTTTCTGATGTGTGTTCGTACGTGACCGGGAGTCGCATCGCTGTGGGAATGCTGTGTCAGTCGCTTCTGATAAGTCACTGGTGTTGCCATGTGTGTCTCTTTGGTGCTAACGAGCCAAAGGCCGCTTTCTTTGGATTCAAGCACCAGTTTTTCTGAAACCGAAGAGTAGATCAGTTCTTCCACTTGCATGGTGTGGTCATGGGTCATGGAAACGTACAGGGTTAGTGACAGAGTAAGGAGTCAGCCAGAAAATACTGTTTGGTTTGAGGTAACACCATTCGCAGTTCTTTAAACCCCGGGTATGAAGTAATGTCGCACTCCATCAGGCCCTACACATCCATTCGCTTGCATCAATCAACGCGCTCCACCTTCTCTCGCTTCATATCAGGCCTGCCAAGCTCTCTTATCGTTGGTACAACGATGATTTGCAACCTTGTCTCGCCAGCCAGTTAGGCTCTTTATGACTTAATTGTGCTTCCCTGTGAAAGCAGTGTGATGAGCGCTGAGAAGGTTTTGAGTTTTGAGGTACTTGAGTTTGTAGTGCATCATTTGGCGTAACCGAGACACTCCTCACGGGGAAGAGAGAACGAGTAAAATGGTAACGCAGTTGCGTAATTGCATTGGCTGTACTCGTTTCTTTGATTTGGAAAATTATTAATTACCGGAGGTGCTAATGTGTTAAATCATTATAAATTAAAACTACAACAAACTGGCGACCTCATATCCATCCTAAAGAATATTTTTTTGCAACAAGCTATAAGAAATCTCCTTCTATTGCCTCCATAGTCTAATCCCGCTTACTGACCTACGTACGGTATAGCGAACAGCTCAGCTAACGGTATGTTTGTGGGACAATTCCTTGTCCACTGTTGCCATTACATCACTTCCTCGCGCCGTTCTTCCATTTCTTCCTCTCTCTCTCTCTCTCTCTCTCTCTCTCTCTCTCTCTTCGCTTTCCTGGGACTCTGAAGCTGATATGTGCCGCCTCCCGGCCGCGAACACTCGCGATGCAACAGAAACCTTCGCCGTCACGTGTACATTTCTCTTTATTTTAGTTTCACACCGACCCACCGCTCCTCCTTCCGGCAGGCACGGAACCGCTTTTTTTGCTTCTGACACGCACTCTTCAACACGCATTCATTCAGTCGCACGACTTCCGCTTTATCGTGAGGCCTGGCCTGCTCGCGAGTGCCTACCGGCCAGTGTTTTAGATTGAATAACTTCGCGATGCACTGCGCCAACGCGGTGGTGTAGGATGTGATGATGGCTTTTGTGGTATTTATGTTTTCTGATGTGTGTTCGTACGTGACCGGGAGTCGCATCGCTGTGGGAATGCTGTGTCAGTCGCTTCTGATAAGTCACTGGTGTTGCCATGTGTGTCTCTTTGGTGCTAACGAGCCAAAGGCCGCTTTCTTTGGATTCAAGCACCAGTTTTTCTGAAACCGAAGAGTAGATCAGTTCTTCCACTTGCATGGTGTGGTCATGGGTCATGGAAACGTACAGGGTTAGTGACGAGGGAGAGGAACTCTCCCCAATAAACGATCGTCTTCCTCATTGATAACATTCAAGGGGAGAAAATGGAATGAAAAACTCTTCCCATGCACTACCTTCGTCGCAGCGCAACCTGTTTCTTCACGCGGAAGCAGGAGCACAATTACGCGCGTGTTAAACTAGATCCAGCAGCGGGGCGTGTACGCTCGCTGGTTGTTACAGATTGTTCCCTTCCCGATTAATGGGAACGCAGGCAGCAGCGTACGTCATAACAGCGAGACGTGTTTGGTCCATCATTTTCCAACTTTTCTTCGCTCGCTTTCCTGGGACTCTGAAGCTGATATGTGCCGCCTCCCGGCCGCGAACACTCGCGATGCAACAGAAACCTTCGCCGTCATGAGGGAACGTACGGAATGCATCTACTGATAAAGCATTGCTCAGGTTGTGCTGATGGTTTTCTGATAGAACGGAACACATATCCGGCATAAGCCAAGAGCTTCTACAGATCGCGATTCAATCGGTGCTTTGTATTAAGTTGAATTTTCTTTCCGAAGTCAGCTGTTGGCTGCAAATTGCACTAGCCACGCGCAGACGATTGAGAGTTTTTCATTTCCCATTTTGTGAGCTCATCTCAATCGTAGGAAGACATACGGCTGAAGAGTTGTTATCCAGTAAGACTGTGCAATATGCACACCGAGAGACAGAAACGTAACTGGAACGTACGCTGCTGCGCATGTAAACGTGTGCGCGTGTGAGTGTGGAACTGTTATCGCAGCTGTAGATGCTGTTGCAGCTTGCTTTATCATCTCTTCCGTCCGTGCAGGGTTTCCACTCTGTTCTCTGCAAACTAATTCCGACCTGTCTTGATGATTACGAACCTAAAACGATAAGAAAACAGATAAACATGAATAAATATCCAACGCTGTATGGGTATTGTAGTAAGAGTGGTGAGTGAGAATGGGAAGCGCAAGCCGATTAATTTCCAACTTCAAATTTCGGGGTCGACGAACGGAGATCCACAACAAAAAAAAAATGTATAAAAACGAACAAACCAATGGTGCTTTCCTAATCGTGTTGCTTTGTAAATTTGGGAAGGAACACAAACATATGTACAAAATGATTTCATTTGTGTTTGGAGTTTGAGTCGGATTCCATCAAATTGAGATCAAGCCGGAGAGCTGTTAATTGTATTATCGGACAACGGCAGAACGAGACGGATGAGTAACCCTGTGGCTGTGTCTTTTTCGAAGCGATTAAATTTGAGGTAAATTGAGCGAGCAGCGACTTAAAACGAAGTGAAACATAGATGGCACACTTTTTTTATTGGGAGATATCTTGTCCGGTACAAAAAAAACAAGAGTTTTGATCTGGTTGGTAGATCAATCTGCTCATGAATCAAGCTTAAGATTAGCAGAGCTTTAATTAAATATCTTTTACCTCATCGGAAAGGATTGAGATTTTGGGCCGTGTGAATAAAACCAGACTTGCCGGGCTTCAAACCCTCCCCCCGAGAACTGGGCTAATCGTGTGCATTCCAGCTCGCACAGGGAGAGGAACTCTCCCCAATAAACGATCGTCTTCCTCATTGATAACATTCAAGGGGAGAAAATGGAATGAAAAACTCTTCCCATGCACTACCTTCGTCGCAGCGCAACCTGTTTCTTCACGCGGAAGCAGGAGCACAATTACGCGCGTGTTAAACTAGATCCAGCAGCGGGGCGTGTACGCTCGCTGGTTGTTACAGATTGTTCCCTTCCCGATTAATGGGAACGCAGGCAGCAGCGTACGTCATAACAGCGAGACGTGTTTGGTCCATCATTTTCCAACTTTTCTTCGCTCGCTTTCCTGGGACTCTGAAGCTGATATGTGCCGCCTCCCGGCCGCGAACACTCGCGATGCAACAGAAACCTTCGCCGTCACGTGTACATTTCTCTTTATTTTAGTTTCACACCGACCCACCGCTCCTCCTTCCGGCAGGCACGGAACCGCTTTTTTTGCTTCTGACACGCACTCTTCAACACGCATTCATTCAGTCGCACGACTTCCGCTTTATCGTGAGGCCTGGCCTGCTCGCGAGTGCCTACCGGCCAGTGTTTTAGATTGAATAACTTCGCGATGCACTGCGCCAACGCGGTGGTGTAGGATGTGATGATGGCTTTTGTGGTATTTATGTTTTCTGATGTGTGTTCGTACGTGACCGGGAGTCGCATCGCTGTGGGAATGCTGTGTCAGTCGCTTCTGATAAGTCACTGGTGTTGCCATGTGTGTCTCTTTGGTGCTAACGAGCCAAAGGCCGCTTTCTTTGGATTCAAGCACCAGTTTTTCTGAAACCGAAGAGTAGATCAGTTCTTCCACTTGCATGGTGTGGTCATGGGTCATGGAAACGTACAGGGTTAGTGACAGAGTAAGGAGTCAGCCAGAAAATACTGTTTGGTTTGAGGTAACACCATTCGCAGTTCTTTAAACCCCGGGTATGAAGTAATGTCGCACTCCATCAGGCCCTACACATCCATTCGCTTGCATAC